>JAQQSV010004145.1:0-14906 GCA_028646515.1 Pseudochirops corinnae | reverse complement strand
TTCTGGCCTTCTCTAGGCTTGGGCCTCTCTCCCAATTCATGGCTCCTCCCAGTTCAGCCCTCTCTCTTCATGTCAACAAGTCCATCCCGCAAGTGGGATTCACAAGCTCTGGGTTATAACACTCAACCCAAAAACCAAGCCAATACAGGAGCATCTCCAAAATTCATTACCATTACAGGCAGAAAGAACCAAGTTTACCTTTGTAGAATCAAGATGCTAGGTTAACTTATTTTATTGTGTTTCCAAAGAGCTTGATATTACTGAAAGTGACTGTGATAGACTAGGAACTGTTCATCTGAGAATAATGGAGAAATATATTCTCAGGGGAAACAATGCTGCCTCTACAGAACAATCAAAATACCTGCCAAACTAGCAGTACTTATTCCCAGAATTTAACAATCACGACTTGGTCACCATATACTACTGATTATATCTTTACCAATCTCCCAACTTTGTACCTCCTTCTCCCAGTTGCCCTACTGTATTCCATTTATCTTTCAACTTTGAAACTGCCAATTTATTCTATGTCTTCTCTGTTAAAATATAAGACTATGAATAAGTCAGTCATACTATGTTGAAGAAACATGGCTACCAGGCCTGCCTAATCATCCAGTTGCCCCTTTTGGTCACAAGTAATAAAAGTTGATTTGGCTAAGCCAGGAAAACATAAGATAGTGTCAATTTGTCAACCATTCTTTTTCTAAGTCTCCCCAAAATGGTCAAACTAGACTTTCATATAGAGAGAATCATTACTCTCAGCTTTTGTTCTAGAACCTTCCCATTTTTTCTTATGCACATACACATTAAAAGTATCCTTCCAGTTCTTCTGCTCCAATCTGCAACAAAACTGGGGATATAACATCACTTCTTCTTGAGCCTTGACCAACCTCCTTCCTTGTGAATAGAGAAAAAATATAGCAACATAGTCCCAGAATCCCCTGTGTTCTTGATCAAAATTTGTGTCAGGGGCAGCTAGGTGGCACAGTGAATAGAGCACTGGCCCTGGAGTCAGGAGGACCTGAGTTCAAATTCGGCCTCAGATACTTAACACAAAAAAACTAGCCATGTGACCTTGGGCAAGTTGCTTAACCCCAATTGCCCTCCAAAAAAAAAAATGAAATGAATAAAATTTTTAAAAAATTCTGTGGCAGTTTCTCACGCATAATTTAGAAGTGGAAGTTCCTGGCAGACTAGCTCTTCAGTAAAAGAGAAATGCCTCTCCTTTATGGTCATGATTGGTGATTTGGGGTCTGAGGTTTCAGTTCCTATTGAACTGAATTTAGGCTTGATTTCACTTTGGGAGGGGGTGGGGATACGCGTTGATAGCATGGCTCCCAACAGAACCATCTAAAAGTTGAGTGACTGGCTAACTGGATGTCATGAGCTTCCCCTCATTAAAGGTCTTCAAGCAGAGGCTATATAAACATTTATTGAATATGTTATAACATGGTCTTTTTTTAGATAGTGAACTAGATGGTTACTGAGATCCATTCTAATTCTAAGATCTTGGGATTCAGTAAAACCTCATGGAGTCTAGTGAAGATATTCTAGGGCAAACTAACTATAGATAAATTCAAATGAAATAATCATCTTGAATAAAGAGTTTGACACAGCTACATCCTCAACACATTTCTACTCTTCCCTTTCTTCTCACATTTCTCCCCTTTTTCCTCTAGTACTTAATTGCTAGTACTTAATATCTGTCAACTACATGGGCACAGCTACCAAGAACCTCCAGAAAAGTCTGAAGACAAAGGAAAAGAAGAGACATTTCTCATGTGTTAGACTGTGTCATGGGGTTTTGGAGTCCTCCTCTGAAAAAGATTATATGGGAGTCAGTAAAATTAAACTACCATGGGCAAGAGAGGCAGAATATTGGAGTACTATCACTGCAATGCTATAAATTAAAAGACCTTGTTATTTTTCCCTCTTTAGGCCCCAATTGCCTCACCTATAAAAGAAGGATAATAACACTGTACCTGAATAAAGTCATGCAGTTGGATTACATAATCATTTTTAAGATTTAATTTAATTTTTTCTTATACTTTAAGTTCTGAACTGCCTCCCTTCTTCCTCACCCTGTACTAGAGAAGGCCACCATTTGAGAGAGACAGACACATGAATAGATAGATAGATAGATAGATAGATAGATAGATAGATAGATAGATAGATAGATGGATAGATGGATGGATAGATGGATGGATGGATGGATAGATGGATGGATAGATGGATGGATGGATGGATAGATAGATAGATAGATAGATAGATAGATAGATAGATAGATAGATAGATAGATGGATGGATGGATAGATAGATAGATAGATAGATAGATAGATAGATAGATAGATAGATAGACAGATAGATAGATCGATGCTATGCACACTCCTATTTATCAGTTCTTTCTCCAGAGAAGAAGAACATCTTCCTTTATGGGTCCTTTGTAGTGGATTTGAATATTTACAATACTCAGAATAACCTAGTCATTCACAGCCATTCCTTGAACAATATTGCTGTTACTATATACAACATTCTCTTGGTTCTGCACATTTCATTTGTAATTATTTCACACCAATCTTTCCATGTTTGTCCATAATCAACCTGCTCATCATTTCTTACTGCATGATAGAATTCCATCACAATCATGTACCTCAACTTGTTTAACCATTCCCAAAATGATGGTTATCTTCTCAATTTCTAGTTCTTTGCCACCACAAAGAGAGATGCTACAAATATTTTAGAATATATAGGTCCTTTCCTTTTTTCCCCCAATCACCTTGGGAAACAGACTTAATGGTGACATTGCTGGGTCAAAGGGTACACACCGTTTTATAATTCTTTGGGCACAATTCCAAATTGCTCTCCAAAATGGTTAGAGCAGTTCACAGTTCCACCAACAGTGTATTAGTGCCCCAATTGTCCCATATTCTCACCAACATTTGTCATTTTCCCCTTCTATCATTTTAGCCAAACTGATAGGCATGAGATTATTAAATAATCTTTTGAGATTTTTTCAACTCTCAAATACTTAATTCTATCAGAACAATATTTCTAAATATTGATTTTATTCATGTACAATGTGAAGATTTTTTTTTTCTTAGTTGGTATGTGAAGGAATAGAGACAGCTGGCTTCACAGACAGAAAGACCTGAGTTCAAGTCTTATCCCTGATATATGTTGATATGTGACCCTGAGTAGATCAGTTACTCTCAGTATGCCAGGGAGCTCTGTAAATTTCTGATTTTTATTAGTAGAGGAAGTCCCCACTTTGGGAGGTTTTTAACCATTAAGTAATAAGTCTGGTCCAAACACAAACAAAAAAAAGTGCAAGATAAATCCTGTAGGAATCGTCTCCAACATGAAATAGCACCTCAAAGTCATTTGTTTCTATTGAGTTACAAGAATGTTCTGCCCACCTGTCCCTGTTGTCTGTATATGGCTAGGGACTTCTGAGGGAATGTGGACTTTTAGTGGAAACAACTATGTCAGTCCTGTGCCTACTCATAGGGTTCAAAATAACACAGAGAGGAATAATATAATTTGCATTGTAAGACCACATATTCCTTCCTCCCTAGTGAGAGGTAGAACCTTTAATTACAACATTTAAATCTCCAGATGCCAACTCCCAGGGACAATGGTTCCCTGAGGAGAAGCTGCTTCTCCTTCATTTATTATTACGAACCTCTCTTCATTTCTATGTTGCATCAGTTAATGAGGGTAGATAAGAGTTCCCAGCTCATTCACTTTAGGAATAAAGAAAATAAGATTATTCTGACTATTGGAGTTGAGTAATCAATTAAGCTTTCTGATGTCATCTGCCCACCAGCCTCTGCCTACATGGAGAAAATGAGAGTTCCTGCTGGTATCAGAAATAGTTCACTGAGCAAAGGAAGAGATACTGATGTCATGCTTTAAGAGTCACAATCAAAAGCATTTTATAAACAATGTGAGATGAATGAACTTCTTTAATTTTCAGACTGACTGGATTTCACATCCATTTTATAACTCTTTAGAAGAAAGATCTTTTTTCTTAAAACTCTTAAAATATCTTTAAAGATAAATTTTAAAAATAAGCAAGCTAGAATTGCTTGGCTCAAAGGGGTTTTTGGTCTGAACTTCAGTATAGAAAATGATCAAACTGTTTCAGTTTCCAGACTGAACTATAAATCACCTAACTTGCTTTAAGTTTCTGCTCAGGTTTCCTTTAAATTCAGCATAATTTCTTGGAAATAGTTAAAGACCTTGTCTTGAATTTCAGATTTGTCCCAAGCTGTAATACCATCTGCAGGTTACTTGGGTTGTAAGTTTTGAAAATTCTATACTTAAAAAAAAAAAAAACTAACCCTTATTTAGAGTCATGTCTGCTAAATATGGTAACTTCATTTATCATACAACCTGAATTATTCTTCCTTCAGATTCCATATTTTGGTAGATTTTTTTTGGTATGTAAAAATGATTAATTTTCACTATAATTTAGCTTATTCATCAGTTCATTCCAAAGATCAATTACAATATAAACATAAAGTTCCATTCTATTTCATTGTGGTTAGATCACATATTTGAAGCTGGATGGAATACAGGTCATCCAATCCAAAGCCCTCATTTTCTAGATAATGAAATTAAAGCCCAGAGTGGTTAAGTGATTTACCTGAGGCCACACAGGTAGTAAAAAACAACTACCAATAGTACTACAAACATTGGGAAAACTAAAGCCAAGTGGATTTGATAACCTGGCTTGGGTTACATGGCAAATTTAAAAGGCATAACAATAAATTTTGGTGTCTTTATGCTTGGTGTAGGCACTTACACATTAGATTATGCACTAAATAAAATTGAAAATAAACTATTAAACAGTTATAAGTCTTGACTTCGATTTTAACTGAACTTGCTTATTGTTAGACTGAAATAATTGATCAGTTAAAAACATCTCCATAGGGGCTGAGGTCTTTGTTCCTCCTTGGCTAAAGACAAGCTTCGCACTTACATTTCACCAAGACCAAGAGGGATCTTGAGATGAAGTAGAAATGATTCTGAATAGTTTTCAGAAGAAATGTAGTACATCAACTTGAAGCAGTACTATGAATTAAAGGTACTTTCTCTGAAGTCAGAAGAGCTGAGTTCAAATTCTCCCTCTGACACTAATTTTCCATGTGACCTTTGAACAAATCACTTTATCTCTCTAGACTTTAGTTACTTCTACTACAAAATAAAAACACCAAACTAGATGGTTTCTGAGGTCCATTCCAGCTCTATATCTATGGTCTCATGAATTTATCTAGGAAGAGAATTACTCTAAGGTGATCCCAACTCTGTAGCGAAGGTGATAAGAACAGTTTAGAAAGAATCCTTACCCCGTACAATCAAATTCATTTGCTTTAATGTGTTCCTTCAAATTGACAAGTAGACAGGTACTTACTGCAGGATTATTTTTAAAGGCTTTCTACTGCCCCTCCCCTCTCATCTCCACCTCATGTTCTAAAGGTGAAAATTTTAAGTAACACACTAAAAAGTAAGGGCTGAGAGGTTAGATGGCACAGTCTATTCTCTAACCCACTGTAGCACACAGGCAGAAATATAGCAGTTTGGTCTGTTCATTGCAACCTCTGAGGTGATTACTAGTTCTGAAACTGTTTACTCCTCAGGGGGAGTGATTTTAGTCATTCTGGTTTCGTTTTATTTTTAAATCACTAACAATGATACTGTGTACTTAAAACAGCCTATTTGTCCTAGAGACAGTCACAGCAAGACAATATTTTGCCTGCAAAGTCTCCACACTTCTCAAATTAAATAGCCATGTAAGCTACATTTTTACTTCTGTCTTTGCTAGTTTAATACATACAAATAGCGAAATCCATAGTCAGGCTAAGACTTTATCTCTGTTAGTTATTTGGGCTCAGATTTCAAGCAAAAACATCTTCCAGGAAGAAAAATGACATTTTAAAACATTTTAGTGATACATTTCTTTTCCAGTTTCTGGAAACCCCCACACCTGTAAAAAAAAATGGGTATCATCATCTTATAAGTTTTTGTTTCACTACTTTTAAAAGTAGTGAAATATATGCCACAATATGTCTCATTCTCAAGGCGGAAAAATTATGCTATGACTATAGTGACATCATTCTGCCTCCCACAGAATGCTTTTGCTTGGAGAATTCAGGAAGAAAATGAAATTAACAGGAAACGTCACATTCACACACACAGATGGAAAAATGTTAACATCTCTGTATTCTATGACAATCTCCTTGAAGGAAACGTATATGTCAGCGTAACACAGCCAACGATGTGCAAACATATCTTACGAACAGGTGCTAAACTGAGGTTATTACTGTAAGATGGAAGTTTGGGTAGCAAAAGGTTCTCCTGAAATATGCTTTGAAGCTAGGAAATAGAGATCCTGGAATATTTCAGGCAGAATACAACTTCTGGGAAAAGGAAGACATCTTCTAGGGGGAAAGTGGTCATGATATTTACATATATACATGTGTATGTGTGTATTTGTATATGCATGTATACATATGTACATATGTATGCCTATGTACATATACAGTTGGTTTTTGTTATTCAGGTTTTTTTTTTCAGTTATGTCCAACTCTTTGTTACCCCCTTTGGTTTTTTTGGCAAAGATATTGGAATGGTTTGCTGTTTCCTTCTCCAACCCATTTTACAGATGAGAAATTAAGATAAACAGGGTTAAGTGACTGCCAAGGATCACAAAACTAGTAAAAGTCTAAGGCCACATTTGAACTCAGAACAATGTATCTTCCTGATTCCAAGATTAGCACTCTATCATGCCACCTAGCTGCTCAACTGAACTACATGCATGCATGCATGCATACATACATATGTATGGATCCACATATAAATTATAGATAGATAGATAGTTAGATACATATATATATACACACACACATATATATACATATATATATATATATATATATACACATAAGTTCATCTAATATATTTCATTCCCTGATCCTACAGAAGACCTTCAATTTTTAAGGTTTGCTCAACCAAAGTTCAGTTCTGATAGTCATGGAATAGTTAGTTCTTTGATTGTCCACAATTTGCCAGATACAAGATGTTGTTTCAGAAAGAAATTCTGCTGAGTTCTCCACTCCGAGAGTAAAGAACATTAACTCCCTGTGCCTCTTTCACATCTTGAAACATCCTCTTCTTATGTTACTACTTTGAACTTATATGGACCAAAATCTTAATGAGTCTGTGGTATGAACCACCCCAGAGAATGACTAGGAGTGAAAAACTCTTAACAACTATATGACCCTTCCTACCAAAATGGCTTCTTGAATTTGAGATAGACCACCTAGCTTCAACATACATTCTCCAACAAAATCTGAAGCTAACATCAGACCAAAAATTGATAAAGATATCCAGTGAGAAAATACAGTGATTGACTTCTTCTATTCCAGAGCCCATTTAAAAAAATAACCAGAAGCCCAAGTGTAATTAATCCCTCTAGCATAGCCAGTATCAGTGCAAAGTCAGGCCAACGGAAGATAGGTCAGTGTATATTTAGTTTGTAAGGGTCTGTATTTGGAGGTAGTGATAACAGAGGGCTCTTCACCCCCTGAAAAAAAAGTTGATCAGAAAACCTCAATGTTATTAGAAATCCTAGAGTGGGACCTTGGAATTGATGGGAATAGCAGCAGCAAGTGTTCAGACTGGGTTAGTCCCAGGACCAGGAGGGTTTGATGACTGAATAATTGGTGCTAAGAAAACAGAAAAGGCCCTGAAAATCTAGCACCCTTAACTTCAACTATCTCCAGGAGTTGGAGGTCACCACAAGGGACACAGAGTGAAACTGAGTAGGACAAACTAATCCCACCCAAAACCTCAGAAAGGGTCAGACCCTGGCCCTGAAACAAAGCCCCAATTGAGGAATTAAAGCTAGGAAGATGAGTTAATCAAAGAAATTATTAACTAGTATTGAAAATGGTTACAAATCTAGAGCCTCTCCAAAAAGAAGAAAACAGGAACTCCATAACAACTGTGTGAAGACTTAAAGGAAAAATGTATTTTTCACAAGAATTACAAGAATACCTAGGAAAAATAGAGCAAAAGATTTAAAAAAAATTAAATAAATTATCTGGAGCAGAAGAAGAAGTACCTTAGACTAGAAAGTGGTAAGTCTTACTAAAGAAATGGACTCTCTGAAAATCAGATTAGTGTGTATATATACACACACACACATACACACACAAATATGTATGTGACAGCAATAAGTGTTAGAATAAAAAAATTGAAAAAAAATTGAAGAAAATACAAGATATCTCATAGTAGAAACATTTTTCAAAAACAGATCAAGTATAGATAATTTAAAAATCATTAGACTCCCCAGAAAGCATGATCTAAAATTTTAAAACCCCTGGACACTATAAGAAAACTGCCCAGATATATTGGAACCAGAAGTCAAAATAAAGATAGAAAGAATCCACTCATAACCCCCAGAAAGGAGCCCTGAAAGCAAAGGTCCCAGAAATGTTACAGTCAAAATACAGAGCCTTTATTTCAAAGAAAAAATACAGTGAATATATAAAAAGAAGCTAAAGTACCAAGGAATTATAGTCAACATCATACAAGACCTTTCAGTTTCTACTTTAAATGAGAGATCTTGGAATACAATATTGCAAAAAGCAAAAGAGTTAGTTTTGAATCCAAGAATAATTTACTCTGCAAATCTGAGTATAATTCTAGGGGAAGGTGAGGGGAAAATAGATCTTTAATTGAAATAGAGATATTTGATTAAAATACCAGAGTAGAAATTTGAAATATAAACACAAGAGTCCAGAGAATCCAAGAATAATAAATTTATCTGAGCAATTGGAAAGAGCTTTATGATAATATATTGCTAAAATTCTAACATTGGGGAAAGAAACTATCCCTTCAGAATCTTAATGTCTTCATAATGTATTTAATCATTTAAATAAGAAAAACAAAGGCTTTGGGGATGGATTGGTTTTATTAAGAGGTTTTTAAGAGGGGAAAGAGAAGAAAGGGTAAAAGGAATACATTAGCATATAAATGAATAACAATGGGGTAGAATTGCTATTTTTTCATTATTGTGGTATATAAGAATAAGAGTATGGGGGGAAGTGAGGAGAATGGACATCAGATGAGCCTCATTATTTTCTGAAATGGATAAAGGAAGGTTGAATACATACGTACTCAATTTGCTATAGAAATACATCAAACTCAACAGAGAAATAGGTACAATTAGGAGGTAGTGCAAAGAGGGAGGACAATATCAGATAAAGCAATAGTTTTAGTTTTTAACTGGAATATTCAATTCAACTCAACTGAATTTCCCTAAAATGTTACTGTGTTCAGTTCACCAATGACCCTCTTGTCTACAAGTTAAAAATCTAATTTCTTTAACCGGAAATTCAAAACACTGTAAATTCAGTTAATATTGGTTTGGGTTCTGGTTTGTTTTTTTAGAACATGAGTTTTAGGTATTGGTAGGACATCCAGTTAGAGATGTCCTATAAGACAGTTGGAGATATAGGTCTGGAGCTTAGAATAGCCATAAGCACTAAAGATACAGATGTAGAACCCATCTTTATATTGATCATAAATGATATAGACGGGGTAAATGTGATTATCCAAATGAAAAATGCATATGAAAAGAAAATGACTAAGGATAGAAATTTGAGGATTTCTCATAGATAGGAGTAAGAAGATGACAGGGAAAGTGTGGTGTCTCTAAAGCTAAATAACTGAATCAGAAGGAAAATTAAGACCCTTGATATCTTGTTTTCTGAACAGCCGGGAGTATTTCTAGGTTCTTTTATTTTGAATATAGACATCCTCTTTCTGTACTATATCTTTGCTGATGGATTCAGTAGTGACACCCAGGAAAGTCTACAATAATTTGTTCAAAATAGTTTTTGTTTTTGTACGTGCTATTAACGATAGGTCTAAAATAGATGGCAACCATAAAAAGTTCTCATAATAGAACATCAGGGAAATGATGTCAGATCGAGAACTGTAGCACTTCTTGGATAAAAGACTGGGAATATCTGAAGGTAGATTAAAGTAAACCATTTCCAACATAATAAATGAGAGTTTAAAATGGTTTTGATATGATATAGCGAACCAAACTACACAAAGCATCATTTTTTTTCAAAGAAGCATATATGTGTATCCACATATTACCTGGCATGTATTAATTTACTGATATAAAATACTTTGCCGACACAGGATTTTTGTAAGGTGATTTCCTCACAAAAGCCATTTGAAGTGATCAGCATGATCATTATTATCCCCACTTTGCATGTCATATAATAATGGGAGCATCATTTTGGATAAGAGAGAGAACTTTGAAGAATCTATTCCCACCCCCTCAGTTTTCAGATGAAGAAACTGAGTCCCATCAAGTGGTTCATCTATAATCACAGTGCTAGTGAATGTCTAAAAAGGAATTTGAATCCAAGTCTTCTGGCCTAGCATTATTCCATGCTGCCTTTCAATAAAATTTAAGTATTCTATACATTAGAAGCAAACTGAATATTCAGATTAATTTCTTAGAATTGCCAGAACAATTGTCAAGTGTAGGGGCAATATGGTCATCTTTTGGTTGAGATCTAGAAGTGAAAAGAAGTGACTTCTAAACTTTTAAATTGAGATCAAATTTTGTATTCTCTGTATGACTTATGTTTGAGGTGGTATAATTATGGACATGTAGACTGAAAGTCTCTGACTGAAGTAATTACAGACTATGAAAGTTTTTGACCATACTTTTTGTAGTAGTAGAGATCTAGAAACAAATTAGATGGCTACTGATTGGGGAAGAGCTAAACATAAATAGCACAGGAATGTCACTGTGTAAGAAATAGTGAATCTAAAGGATACAGGCCTGCACTGGAAGACTTTAATCAACTGAAGCTAAGTGAAGTAAGTAAAACAAAATTTATCATAACAATGTAAATAGAAAGAACAATAGAATCAGAATTGACCACTACTTAGTCAAACTGATCAAGCTTCTCTCTAAAGAAGAGTTGCTAAATCTTGAAAATTATTAGGGTCTGGCTTGAGAAATTTGTTTAAATGTAGAAGCTAGCTTTCTAAAATTAAGACATAAAAATATTTATCTAATTAAGTGACAGAAATTAGGTACGCATATGAACGAGCATTGAAAAAACTTCACAATCTTTTTTGCGTCAGAGAAAATAAAATATTCTGATGTGAAATGACAAATGTCAAATTCAGTTGCCTCTACTGTTGCTCATTTATTTTCTTTAGGCCATGAACAAAAGTAAATGAAGATATAAAGAAAATATTTTGGGGAACAAATAAGAGAGGGGAAGTAGTATCCCAAGGCATAAGATTCTGAAATGGAAATTACCATTCAAAGAGTGAAAGGAACACCCCAATAACAAATTTTAGTGTTGAAATTCCTAGCAGAAAGAAATGGAGAAATTGCCCAGAGAAACTAATGTGACTAATTGTGTAGTTTATCCATGTACTCAGGTTTTTAAAGAAGACCCATACAATAGAAGAGAGTAAGAGCAGAAAGAAATACAGAAGAGGGACATAGTGTTATAGGGATATTGTCAGGAGCACTAAAGTATAGAATTAAACGAAGTTTGCCTAAAATAAAACATTCCCCTTGAAATGAAGTAGAACAGATAAAAGATTAAAAGGTGGGGAGGGATCAGCCTTGATGGGGACAAGATCAAAGCAGGGAGCAGATATTTGCATGGGGTAGATAAGAATATAATCATGTAGAAGAGAAAAGGTGAAACTAGTTAATTCTGATATTTCTTCTCTTGCTTCCTTTAAAAGAATGATGTTGAGACTGGGAAGAACTGGAGAAAATGGTTCAGAAGGAATTTAAATTCAATATAAGTGAGATGATAAGGGGTTACTTTGTTGTCACTCGGTGGCTTCCAACTCTTCACAATCCCATATGGAGTTTTCTTGGCAAAGATACTGGAGTGGTTTACTATTTCCTTGGCCAGTTCATTTTACAGATGAGGAAACTGAGGCCAGTTCATTTTACAGATGAGGAAACTGAGGCAAAAACTAAGTGACTTGCCCAGGGTCACAAAGCTAGTAAGTGTTTGAGGCAGGATTTAAGTTCAAAATCTTCCTGACTCCAGGCCAGATGCTATCTACTGCTTCACCTAGCTGCCCAGTTGAGCACTTAATTTACCTTAATTGCTTCACTGCACCTAGATGAATTATTTAAATAATTGTTATTATGAATAATAATAGTTAACATTTATTTATCACTTTAAAGTTTGCAAAGTGCTTTAAGTACATCATCCCATTTGATCCTCTCAATAATCCAATGAGGAAACAGAGTTTCTAGAAAGAAGCACAGAAGAGAGAGAAAGAGGAGAAAAAGGAGAAGAAAGAAGATGAGGCAGAGGAAGAAAAAGAAGGAGGAGGAGGAATAGGAGAAGAAGAAGGAAGAGGAAGAGGAGGAACAAAAAAAAGAAGGAGGAGGAGGGGGGTAGAATGACAAGGAGGAGGAGGACGGGAGAATGATGGGGAGAAGAAGAAGAAGGTAGTGGTAGTGGTGGTGGTGGTGGTGGTGGTGGTGATGATGATGATGGTGATGATGATGATGATGATGATGATGATGGTGGTGATGGTGATGATGATGATGATGGTGATGATGATGATGATGATGGTGGTGGTGGTGGTGATTTCCTGGGCTTTACAGTTTTCCTAGACCAAATCAAGGAGTTCTTGGACCAAGCAAGAGGCAGAGCTAAGAAGCATTGAGGAATATATACAGGATAAAGAGGACCATTACCCTTCACTGATATTTTGAGTTTTGTAAACTGTGTATTTGGGAGGGAATGAGAATCATTTATCAACCTCATTCACCTTCCACTTTACAGAGTAGGAAGAAGATAAAGTATTACTATAAGATTGGAGGACTAGCTTGACTCTTTAGAAGCAGAGTATTTTCCCCTACTAAAGTCAGAGTAATTACTAAATGCTTTTAAGGGATACAATGGATAGAAGGCTGGCCTTGGAGTTAGGAAGACCTGAGTTCAAAACCTGCCTAGAAATTTACTGTAAAATCCTAGACAAGACACTTTTTTTTTAGCCTTAGTTTCTTCGTCTTAAAATGTGGATAGTGATAGCATCTACCTCATATGTTTATGAGGAACAAAATAAATAATATATGCAAAAAGCTTTTCAAATCATAAAGCACTGTATTAGGCAGCTCAGTGATAGAGCCCTGGGCCAGGAGTCAGAAACACCTGGGTTCACATACAGCTTCAAATACATACTAGCCTGCTCTTCAGGGAGTCCTGAGTTTACTTTGAAAGATCTTGCTTCTCATAGACACAAAAAATTATTCAGATGAAAATGAAATATTCAGAATAAAGCAAAATAATAATTTTGAATGTCCTGCACAACCAAGGAAATGTTAGCTTATTTGCAGAGGATGTACTGTATGGCGTAAGGGAATGTTTGAATACACCTAATTAAGTCAGCCAATGGTCCTTGGATTATGTGGTGCAAGGTGTGGTGTGAATTGTGAAGATGGTGAAAGTGTTGAGGAGGTGTAATTTAGCCCATGGGGAGAAGGCCTTGATTGGGAGCTGAGACAGCTGGTTATCCACCTTGAAAGTTACAAGCTTAGCTCCACTGGGCTTGTCTCCACTCCCAACTCCCTTGGGTTGAGCAACTGGGGCTTGTCCATGTGAATGCCCTCCTCTACAGCAGAAACTGCAACTGCTGGCTCTATGGCCAGAGGTGGAGGTCGGAAGTGGCAGTGGGAGAGGAAAGGGAAACAGAATAAACCCTAGGCCAGCACCTGCATGCAATTGAGGCCCCTGTGAGCGTACCCAGGTGGCCCCTAGACAAGGGGCTAAACCTAAGGCAGGGTCATGAGCCTGAGACTGGGTCTCGAGCTCTTGCCTCTGCATATTTTGGGGGGGGATTTGTTTTGTTTCCAGCAGTCCCAGGATCCCTCCACACCACATGTCCAAGGGCCTGCTGTGGCTACAGAGCCTTCTTTGCCACGTGTCCCAGGGCTCACCTTGGATGCGTAACCACTGCCTCCTGTCCCAGGTTGATATAGAACTCAGCATTTGCAACAACACTTCCAAAGGCATCTCTGAACTTCTCTCCAACAGCATGAGGATGGTGAGTGCATGAATGCCCTATCAACGTCATATTCCTCCTCTGACTGCTACAGTCTTTTTTCCTGTTACCCCCAAATGCCATGGGATGGAACATTTGGTGGAGATGTAATAATGAGTTAGCATTTGCAAAGCTACTTTATATGCCACTTCTTCAAACCTACTTTGTTTGTTACTTCACAACATCTCTGGGAGGGAGGCGTTATTATTATCCCTACCCTACAGGTGAGGAAACTGAGAAAAGTGAAAGGTGACCCTTTATCTAGGGTCACCAACCGATAAGTGTCTAAGGCAGAATTTGAGTTGAGGACTTGCTGATTCCGAAAGTTTCCAGTGGGCTACCTAAATTAGACATTTCAGTCACTGTCTCTGAAACATCAGAAATAGCAAATTTTGATTTGGAAGCACGCTTTTTAATCCTTTTGTTGCTTGGGTGGGAAGAAGACTAGTAGCGATGACTATAATTTTCCTGAAGGCAGTTTTCAGCTCTGTAAAGAACTATGAAGGGTCAGTTTGGTTTAGAACAAGAAGGTGTGTAACTCATGCTTAAGTGATGTGACTCTGGGCAAGTCACTGAAGTTCAGTGCTCTAGGCCAATTTTCTAACTATTTTAACAATCCTCTCCTAACATTTAACAAACAAACAAATAAAACAACAATGGGGGGAGAGTAAACTTATATATGTATGCAATACTGTGCCAATATGTTATACTGTGAAGCAGGCACAAAAATGGCCATTAAAACGAAATAAACTTGAAATAAACAATATTAAATTATTTTA
>JAQQSV010004144.1:0-14906 GCA_028646515.1 Pseudochirops corinnae | reverse complement strand
AAAATCCTTCTTCAGCTCCTCTCTAGCTTTAAGACATTCTTCATGTTTATTGGAGGCCTCTGGTGGGGGTGCTCTGGCTGCGCTCTCCTCCTCCCTCTCTCTCCCATGATCTTTCTTTTCCCCAAAGAAGGAATCTAGGGTTTGGGAGCTGTTCTTACTTTGCTTATTCTTACTCATGGTTGTTCAGTCCGTGATTTTTTAAAAAAATCTCTGTAGGGCTCTGCTTCCAGAAGGAAAAGCTCTGTCCCAAATTGCTGGAGTCCTCCCAGCTGCCGTAGCTCTCAGGAAGAGGCTGGGAACTCTTCCTATTTACTTCCGGCTGACTGGATAGTAAAGACTCCAGAACCGAGGTCCAAGATGGCGATCCAGATGCAGGCCACTCAACACGAGAGCTCTTGGCCTGAGAACAATCGCTCAGTTCCCCTGCTGTATGCAGGCTGCGGGTGGGAAGCTACAATGCAGAGGCGGGTGCAAAACCTCTGCCTTACGCTTTTCCGCTCTGGAGGCCTTTCGGCCAGACTGCTTATCTCCCCCTTTTGCCATCCCCACTCACAGCTGGTGCTAATCCGCTCACCTGAGAGGCTCCTCTGCTGCTCCAGTCCAGCTGCCCCCGGGGCACAGCCGCGGCTTCAGGCCAGGCTGGTTTTCGTTGGCAGTGCTGATATGGTTCCTCGTAGCCGAGCTGACTTAAGTGGGAAGTATCTTTGTGTGTGTTTTGGAGTTCTAGGATTGGTTTAGAGTCCTATTTTATGGGTATTTTGGGGTGGCTATGTGAAAGCTGCAATATGTTGCTGCTGCTACGCCGCCATCTTGGCTCCGCCCCTGAAAATAAGTATATTTTCTAGTAGCTTCTGGGAAGATATATAAATTATGACAGATATGTTAAAAAAAAAAGTAGTAAAAAGAAAACCATGTAAATGTTGACCACATAGTTGACCAAAATCAGTTTATGTTCTTAATTAATGCTGTAGATATTCTGTCTTATATTAATTTACTTTATAATTATCAGTTATTAAATAGCCTTGTAGGAAAGGTTATATTATGCTAAAATGATAGTAGTTGTGTTTATTCACCACCAGAGTGTGCTAAAGATACTTGGCTGTAAAATTGTTTCCATGCTTCGAGCTGCCTGGATTTGTCAACATATTTAAAATTTAGAAAATAAGAATTTAGTTCCTTGTTCATTAAAGCTTATTTCAGAAAGAGAAAATTATATTCTAGATGGGCTTAATATTTTTGAGGGTACTATAAATCAGACACAAATTTTATTTTTTCCATTTTTGTTGCTCATACTACAACTGCTTAGACATACTGGACATCCATCCTTTCACAGTATATTCTGAAATTACTCTATGATGCCATTACAAGTTAAAAGCTATATATTAAATTTTTGCACTTAATTTTATGCACAGATGTGTCCCTGAAAAATATATATAAATCCAGTTTTTGTAAACTGACCATTTTTTGTGCCTAGGGTAACTAAACCATTTGGTGGATTCTGGTATAAAATGAAGAATCACTCATTCCTTCCCCCAGTTTATCCATTTTGTAAGTTCCTCATTTTTGTAAAAGATTTTTGGTATACTCATAAATTAAGCAGTCACTATTACAGCAAATAATTGTTGTGTTCATGAGTGATGTTTAATGTGATCAGCAGTAGCTACAACCCACTAAATATTTGGATTCTTGGTATCATAGTCTGAATGGAATGTGAAAATAGATTCGATGGTAGATTCCATGTTTTATTGTAGTTGGTTATTATCTGATAAGATTCCTTTAATAAGACTCCTGATCTCTGCCTATATAATAAGCTTCTAAGACAACATTTTGCCAGTTGATGATCTAGCAAAACTGTAGAGGGAACTAGCAATAATTTTGCTTTCTCTTTTTACCTAGGTACCTCCATTCAAATAATATAGTTGTTGTACCTGAAGGTAAGTTCCTTTGCAGTTTTGTAGTACATACCAACTATCATTGATTTGCTTTGTGAAGTAGTTTTTTTTGTTGTTGTTTTCAGAAAACGCTTACTTCAAGAACCCACAAAGTAGTTTAGTATAGCTTTCTTCCAACGCTTCTTTCTTATGTGGTCTAAATTTATCATCTTTCTATTAAAATTTCAAATGCACCTAAGTGCTGTGATTTTCATAACTAATCACATGAGAAGAAAAAGCTAAATAACACTTTTATTAGTAAATCCTGATCCTTAGTCTCAACCTCTCCCTTTGCCAATTTTTACTTAAGACTTTGGTTATATTTGATAGTTTTAACCTTAAAGCTTCCTCATTTGTTTTAGACTTTATGTAGTTTATTCCAAATTAAATATGAGGTACAAATAAAAGCAATATCTCAGAAAAATGACTTTTTGTATCTTATTGTGTCTGAATTTTCACTTTTCTAATTTTTGTTCCTTCTCTTCAGGTTATATTTTGAGTTTGCGAGTGCTTCTGTAATATTCTCTTAATCACCTCAGATGGATATTAATACTAAAGTATTTTTGATAGAATAATCTCATTAAAGTCTCATTAAATTAAAATTCATTTTTAATTGGTTTTATATCATTTAAGCCATTGGTTCCCTTGTAAAGCTCCAGTGTCTGGATCTGAGTGACAATGCCTTGGAAATTGTCTGCCCAGAGATTGGTCGTCTAAGGTCCTTACGTCACCTCCGATTAGCTAATAACCAACTAAAATTCTTACCTCCAGGTGAGTCACAATTTTAAGAATATAGTTTTAGACTCTTAGAAATCTGTTTTTGCATATGTGCTTATACACATATACAATTGTTTTTTTATTTGAAAATAAAGCTTCTATAGGGGATTACTAATAAATATGGCTGACACAGCCAGTAGCACTTTTTTTTCCTGAAAACAGGTAGAGATGGTTTGATATGGAACTACAAGCAGTATTTATGCAGTTTTATATTTTGTTTCTCTTCGTTTTAGGTGTGGTATTCTTTGAAAATGTTTGTGTAGAAAAAAAGTTACCCCATTCATTCCTGACTTTACATGTGGGTTGCTTCACAAAAATTATTTATCATGACTTTAATAAGATAGAAAAAAGTGGCATTTTCTTCCACTTAGCATGTTGAGAAATTGATAGATTAAAAAATGTTCCCCCCACGTGCATATGCTTTATGTGTATGTGTGTATGTAGGTGCTTAATAAATGTTTGCTTAATTGTGTTGAGCTATTTGCCCATGTTGACCTAATCAAATTTATATCAAGAGCTTGTGGTAAAAATAAAAATAAAAATCTGGAGTTAATAGCAGTGTTTACCGAGTATTTGATTAAGTCGTGATGCATCTGCATAAAGCACTAAAATCCAAAATTATTTGTAGAAGTATTTCTTTTTAATATTTTCAAACACCTTCAAAAGATGATTCAAATGCATGACTATAAATGTTGTCCAGACATTTTAAGACAATGGCTAGCCTTTTTCTAAACATACAAATCTTGTTATAACAGCTACTATGTCATTTTAATAATATCTCTTTTAAAGAAATTAATTTCAAACCCCCAATTGATTGCTTATTAAAAATCAATAAAATAAATAAAAGTCTAGAACAAAATAAGAATTTGGACAGTGCTTTGATATTTAACATGAAATTACATCATAACTAAATTTTATCATATCTTGTTTCCAAGAATCCAGTAAGGTGCAATTATTTTTAAAGATTATGGAAAAAAGTCAATATTTGAAAGCTTTAAGGGAGATATTCATAACAATTAACATGAAATTTAGCCAAGATAGCAATTTATAGGGTTACAGTGCATGTGATACTGTTTTTAGAGGTTAGAGGTACACCTCCAAGATCTCCAACTTTTTATTAATAACACATTTTTATTTAAATAAATTAGTTTGCTTGAGACATTTTCCCTTGCCTTCTAAATATACATCTGTATTATTCTCTACCCTCTATCCCCTTTTTTGTTTGTTTCCAAAAAGAGTCATACAGAATAGAATATAGTATTTTATGTTTCTGTGCTAACCCATGTTTTTGGAGACTTTTATTCCTGTATGTCAAATTATTTCAACTATACTTTTTCTATGAAATGCTATTTTTAAAATAATATGTTGAAAAGTATGCTGTATATTTTGGAAATTTTTCCTTTTGATTTATTCAACCACAGTGTTGGAATTTGAACTTTGGCTTCATAAAGGATTTATGTTTACTTAGAATTTTAAGTATATTTGACACTTAAGTTAAAAATAATAAGGTAACTAGTCTTGTGAATAAGTCCTTTTAACACATTCTCAGCATGCCAATCTTTTTTTCCTCTTATTTCGTTGAGCAACACTGAAATGACAGTAGGATGACACTGTTTTAAATTATGCTTAAGTCCTCTTCTATTCTCAACCTACCCACTCTTTCTTGGTGGTCTCATCAGTTTACATGCGCTCAGTTTTCATCTCTGTGTAGGTGACTCCAAAATCAGTCTGTCCTTCCCTATTGTTCTTGTAAGCTTCAGTCTTTTTTTTTTTTGCCAAGACCTACTGAACATCTTTACCTCCATATACCATTGGTATCTCAGACTCAACACATCCAAAATAAAGCAGCCTCCTAAACACAATTCTCCTACAAACTAACCTATTTCTGTTGAGGATACTAAGCTCTTCCAGTCATCCAGATTCACAAACCTGAAAGTCATCCTTCATTCTATCCTTAACCCTCAGCTCCAATCATTTGCCAAGTTTTGCCAGTTCTACTTGTTCAGCATCTTTCACATTTGTTCCCTTCTTGCCACTCACATACCCATGATATAACCCAGGATTTTATCACCCCTTGTATAGAGCTGTTGTCTCCGGACTTTTTTGATTTCTCACTTATCAGTAAAAAGTTGAGTTTGCAGCCTTTTATATAAGTTTATTTATAAATTATATATGCATTGCATTATACTAATACTCACATACCTTGTAAAACTTAGGCCAGAAAATAGACATTTTAAAAGAATGAGATATAAATAAAATAATATTTGATGCTAGTCAGTCAGGTAGCACTGGTGCTTATTGAGTAGGATAGTGACATGGTCAGACCCGTGTTTTAGGAAAATCACTTTTGCATCTCTGTGGCTAATGAATTGAAAAGCAGTGAGATTTGAAACAGGGTAACCAAATATGAGGCTATTGCAATAATTCAGAAAGGAAGTAATAAGATCTTGAACTGAGGTAATGGCAGTAAAAGTAGAGGAAAGGTAACAGAGGGAGTGGTTTGAGGTAGGAACCAAGATTTGACATCTGATTATATACGTGGTGTGAGGAAGAGTGAGAAGTCATGGATGGTGCTGAGAGTTTGAACCTCAGTGAATGGAAGGCTGGTGGTACTCTTTATGGTGTATAGCTTGGAAGAAAGGCAAGTTTTATGGAGATGATAATGTAATGAGATCTGTGATCTCTCACAACCCATCTCTTTTCTGATAGTACTCCTACAGTCTCACCCAAAATGAAAATAACTTAAAACAACTCTTAATCACAATCACTGCCCCAGAGTCATGCCAAGCTGAGAACCTGGAAGACTGAGAGCTTGCACAGGGAGAGAAGGATTAGAAGGGATAAAAGTCAGTGTACTTATGTTGATGACAAGCCCTACAATTGGCTACTTTGACAAAGGTTAGTTGTGGCCCAATTTTCCACTTTCTTGATTAGTTAATTATAAGCCTCTTTCTTTCTAACTATTGCTCCCTAGATCATGGCTACTCTTCATACACTACTTTCTAGCTAACCTAGCTTACTAGCTCTTTTCCAGCATAAGCACTCCATTCCTTATCTCTATAACCTTACACAGATAGTCACCTTTCTACCTCCTTCGTCTCCCCACAGCTTGGAATGTAATTCCCCTTTATCTTCATTTCTTAGAGTTTCTAGCTTTTATAAACCTTATTAACTTCTACAAGAAACCTATCCTGATCTCTTCAGTTATTAGTGCTTTATCCCTGCTGAAATGACCTTGTATTTATTTATCTCCATAAATATTGTGTTCCCTCAATAGAAAGTAAGCACCTTGAAATCAAGAAATGTTTTGGGATTTCCCCCAACACTGAGCACTCTGCTTTGTATCATAGTAGACACTTAATAAATGCTTGTTCAATTGAGTTGAATTATCTAACAAGATAAATATATATTGAGATAATAGAATTTTAATTAACTTTCTGAAATCTTAGACTCAATAGAAGAAATTAATAGACAGTATACTGTACTCAACTGTTTTTTATTTTTCAATAATTTGAAAAAAGAGAACTGGAAGAAATGTGTTAGTGATATTTTGGATGTAAATGCCATCACTTTACTTCATATAATTAGGTAGAGTAGATTTCCTGTAAAAGATTAAGTTTCAAATGGAAGATGTAAATTTTATGTTGTATTTTGACCAAATCATCATGATGGATTTAAAACTAAGAGACAGTTCTAGGCATAGAAGATGACATATAAAAGAAGATATAGTTGTTGAGAATGAGAGAAAGAAATAAAAATGCTCAAATGGTATTTTATTTGACTAAAGTGAAGAAACAGATTAATTTTGATTTGTTGTATATGACATTTGTAAAAAAATGAAGTGATATATTAAAGTCAAATTTTTACATAACACATTTATAGAGGGAAGAACACTGCATTGATAATAAAATTTCAATCTTCATATTTTAATTTTCCTATTTCTAATGTAATGCTATATGACTTAACAGAGTGTTTAAAATTAATTTCATATTTTATTACCAGCCCACATATTTGCAGGCTGGTAGATAACTTTGTTCCTCTCAGGTTTTATCATAGCTATATAATTAAATGAGGGCATAAATAATTAAGCTTAGAGAATGAGTTTCTTTATTTTTGTTTGACATTACTTTGAATTTTGAATCACCTGAAAATTCAAAGGTAACTAATGGTGATGTTCATAGGATATAGTAGGATCTAAAGATATCACATGGCTAGTTAGTGACTAAGTAATAGAATCACAGAATTTTTGAGACCATCTAGTCCAACCTTCTCACTTTCTAAAGTAGGAAATTGAGATCCAGGGAGGTGGAGATGCCTCTTTGCATTGTTCTTTGTTCCATCTAGTTATTCTATTTACTTAAATAAATTTTCTCTGTCATATGTCTCTTCTTTGCATCTTTTTCTTTAATTGATTTTCTCTTACCTATCTTTTGTAAGGTCTTGAGAGTAAGAAAACTTAGGTTCCAATCTTTATTACTTCCTAGCTATATGACTATGAGTCACTTAGCTTCTCAAGACTCAATTTTCTCACCAGTAAAATTGGGATAATAATTTTTGTATTATCCTCCTCAGTGACTTTGAGTAGAATAAGTACTTTGTAAACCTCAAAGTGCTATAGAAATGTGAAGTGACGATTGTATGACTTTATTGCGTCATTTCAACAAACGTTGTTGAGTTTCAGTTATGTCCAATTCTTTATGACTTCATTTGGAGTTTTCTTGGTTTCTTGGAGTGCTTTGTCATTTTTTTCTCTAGCTCATTTTACATATGAGGTACTGAGGCAAATGGAGTGAAGCTACTTGCCCAAGGTTCCACAACTAGTAAGTGTCTGAGGTCAGATTTAAACTCAAGAAGATGAATCTTCCTGACTCCAGGCAGGCCTAACACTCTCTATGTACTGCACCATCTTGCTGCCTTTTCAGCAAACATAAAGGGAGCATTATTGTCTAAGACACTGCTACCTCGGAATACAAAGGCAAGGTCACCCAGACACTAAGAAGCAGAGCTTGGAGTTCAGTTCCAGGCTTCCTAATTTTAAGTGCAGAATTTTTTACACTACAATCTTGTGACTTTCTAACACTGTGATTCCAGTGGGCATCCAAGGTTGGCAAATTCCCTTAAACACTTGGTGTTGTTTTCCGCTATTGTCGCAGACAGATAGAAAAGCCTCTCAATAGGACGTGCAGGTGTTTGTAGTGAGCAAATCAGATAACTGAGAATCTTAAGTTTGTATCTTTTGTGAATCAATCAAAAAAACTGGGAATGTTTAGCCTAAAAAGTGAAGACTTGGGGGGACATGATGATTATCTTCAAGTACCTAATTACTCTAGCATTTGGGTAAAGAATTGGTAAGGGGAATGACTAGAGATAGGAGACAATTGCTATAGTCCTTATGAAGTAACAATAGCCTAAATGAGAATGGTAGTGTCATTGTAAGTAAAAAGGAAAGAGGTTTTAGGAATAATATTTATCCTTTTTTAAAATTAACAGAGTTAATTTAATTATCTCCAATTTCTTTCTCAACTTGGACTTGTATATTATTGTTACTGAAAGAAATTCCAATATTTAATATATATTTTAATGTCTCAGTATGGCAACTTAGTATTTTGTATTTATTAATGACTATTTCTTAGCTCTTCTCTATGTTTTTATGCCATTATTCAGTACATTTTATGCCTTAATTCAGTACTTTTATTTGTTGTTTTCCAAAAATTATCTTTTCTAAAAAAATAAACTATAGTCATATTTTGATCATGGATATAAATTATTTGATAGAGAGCATGGTTTAAAACCAAAGATTTTTGAAAGAAAAGCCACCAGAATGTTTTAACTTTTAGTATTATAACTAGAATGAATGTGTATTTTTCAAAAATAAATATTGTCCACACATAGAAGATACTTATTTTTGTTCTTTATTATCTTTACATACCTGTTGATCATAACATCTGTAAATTATAGCATCTTGTAGGTCTTCATTTAAAACAAGATTGTTTACTCAGTCGATAATGTTGTAGTTAAGCATTGTTTAGTGAATGAAAACTTATCGGTTTGCCTAATGTTGATGTAATGAGGAATAATTAAAATAAATTTTGATATGGTTATGTTACTTAACCACAGTTAGAAAATATTGGCATTGATGTCCCATCATATAATTATTTTCCATGCTTTTGCAAATTGATTGATACTAGTTAAAAATTAAAGATCCTTATACTTGTAATATGTTACTTTGAAGACTTTACAGTTTGCTTCAATTGTTAATATGCATTTGAAAATCAGTAAAGAAAACTGATATATTAAAACTTCAGTTAAAAAAACATAAAAAGAAAAAATCCTACAGGTACTGTAAAGATGCAGGTCCTTGATTCCTTAGATTAAATATATTAAATATCATCTCTTACTCCTTAGGCACTGTTGCCATTCAGAATTACAAGAAACTTTTTTGTTGGGTTTTTTTTTTTTTTTTGGAAAATTTTTGTTACAAGAGATGACTTTGGGAAGGGAACAGAGTTACACTGAGAACTGGTGATGTAAAAATAAAAGTATATTAATAAAATTTATTTTAAAAAAGAAACCATTTTGCTTACATATGCCATCTTCTCCCCCTTAACAATGAGCTCTAGGATTCTATGTTAGTTGGTTCTCCCCAAAAAAAAAAATCCTAAATGAACCTAAAAGATGGAAGATTTATGGAAGAATTTGGGCAAGAATTTCATAGGATGAAAAAAAATTGGGGCAGTTATCTATACCCATGGAGAAAATGCCCATACCAGTGAGCTAACAAATCCATTAAAATTTAATAATTTGAAACAGATCACTACTTCTTTATACCCTCAGTAATCCGTTGTGCAATTTCTTACTCCTTGTGGGTGAATGTTTTTGTTTAATTCAGCCTCTAGTGTCCTGCCCTCTTAACTTTGTTCACATGAGGGATCTGTAGCAGATGCAGTGCAAAGCTTCCTGACATATTGGCCATTATCAGCAAAGAGACTAGCCAGCTGTGCTTGGCCCACCCATACTGGGAGGAGAGCAAATTAATGACTTCATAAAAATATTTAAAATGTGACACCTACTTTATCCTTCCTTCTTTCTTCTCTCCAGTCAGATTTTGGGGAAAAATGTTTGGGGAAAAAATGTTTCTACCCAATGCTCTAATTTTCCCTCCAAACCACTGTAAGTAGAATTCCATGTACCTGTTGGACCACTCCTCAGTCTCCTTTGTTGAATCTTCAAGTCACTTCCAGTTAACTGTGGGTATTTCCCAGTGCCCTTCCCTGGGCCTTTTCCTGTCCTCTCATCTCCTCTCATCTTCTGTCTTCTCCTCACCTCTTCCCTTCTCTCTCTCTATACTGTTTTGCTTGGTGGTCTCATCAGCTCCCATGAATATTATTTCTATGCTGATGATTCCTATATCTGCTTATTCACCCCTACCCTCTCTCTTAACCTCCAGTCTGGCATCCCTAGCTGCCTATTGTACATCTTGAATAATCCGTCTTGTAGACATCTTAAAGTCAAGATATCATAAATTGTATTCATTATGTTTTCCCCTAAAGCCTTCTGTCTTCCTAACTTTCCAACTACTATCAATATTGCCATCCTCCAAGTCACCCCTCACTCTTTCTACCTTCCTGTATCTGATAGTTGCTAATATCTATTAATTCTACCTTCCCAGCTTCTCTCATATGTACACCCTTTTCTCTGACATTGCTACCACCCTAGTATGAGCACTCATTACTTCACAGCTGAACTATTGTAGTAGCTTTCTGGTTTGTCTCCCTACTTCAGATCTCTCTCTATTCTAATTCATCCTCTACTCAGCTGTCAAATTGATCTTCCTAAAGTACAAGTCTTGTTGTGTGATACTCCTGTCCCTTTCAGTAAACTTCACTAATTCCTTATCATCTCCAAGATCAAATTTAAAATCCTCTGCTGTTCAAAACCCTTTGTAACCCCCACCCCCTCCTACATTTTGAACCTCCTTACACTCTGTATGCTCTGTGATCTAGTGATGACTGACTTCTTTTCCTCTCGCAGGACACGAGTCTCCAGACTGAGTATTTTCACTGATTGTTTCCTATGCCTTGAATGCTTTCCCTTCTTATTTCTGTCTCGTGGTTTCCCTGACTTCAGGACTTAGCTAAAATCTCACCTTTTAGAAGAAGCCTTTCCTGATCCCCTTTAATGCTAGCATCTTTCTTCTCTTTTCTTCAATTTAAACTGTATATGTCTTATTTGGCCATAATCGTTTTCATGTTGTTTCCCTGAGAGCAGAGGCTGCCTTCTTTTCTTTTCTTTGTATCCTTCACACTTAGCACAATTTCTGGCACATAGGTGCAGCTGAATAAATGTTTGTTGGTTAACTGACTGCAATAGGATTTCCATCTTTATTGCTGTATACAACCTAGGGGTGTGATACAGCCAGTTTCAAAAAGCTAAACTGATTGTTAAATTTTTATTCTGAGCATTTACACTGTTAAATTTTCAGTGTGAGCATATACACCTCAGAAATCAGCAAATGCTATAAATTGTGGTTTATTTTGTTGACTTTCTATACTTAAAAGTGGTAGAATGCAGATTAAACTTAGAAGTGTGTCTTACGTACATTTTTTGGAGTGCCTATTCTTATGTACCAGCACTCCCCTGAACCAACCCCTTCCTCATGTCTAACATAATGTTCTGTGCACAGTAAATTCTTAAAGTTTATTGAACTGATTAAACTAAATATTAGGTGAGATGTATACCCCAAAATAATAGTAAATGTATCATACAGAATCCCTGTATTTTTCTTTTATGCCTCCATATTTCAGGTTTTAATCTTTATTACTAAAAGGGAGTAGTAAAAGTACTTCACTAGTGAAGTGATTTATTTTAAAAATTAAAATTCTAATATTAAGAAACAAGAAACAGTATGGTAGTCTTGTTTTGTAAGTCATTGAAATTAGAGAGTATATATCAGTATCAAAGATGAAACACAAACCATAAATGTGCTAAACAAAGCAAACCGATTATTTAGTCAGTAGCATGTGTTCTAGGTCTCACTAATAAAGTTGCCCCAGTAAAATGTCCATATTGAAAAAGATGGGCCTTTGCTGTGATGTGAAGCTTAGGTGCAGTAAAACTACTTATGGTTTCCTTGCAAGCTATACATTCTCCTCTCTACTCCCTCTTCAACTTATCCCTAACTGATTGTTTGTCCTAGGTATACATACTATTGGACAAGTTCTACAGAGCATCCAATCAGATGCGTTTTGAAACCTGGGTAATTTTCAGTTTAATCCATTTGGTCTTCCCTGTGTGTATGTAAAGACCAAATTCCTTTGAGTACTTAGAGATCTGCTTGAGGCAGGTGCAGTGCTTTGGAGCATGTTATGATCAGTGTGATATCATCTGCATTCGAGAATATCTAGAAGACTTTACTGATTCATTGACAGTCACTCCTCAGCCTAGATCCTGTGCTGGATTTCCTCCCTCTCAGTGGCAAAAATTTTGGTGAGCATACATCTTCCTGTTTTTTGCCTCACCTGGTGATTATTCTCAAATACTAGTTTAACAGTATTTTTGGTTGTTTATGTTATTTTTCTGAAGAACTGAAGATTAATATTACATAGAGAGGTATATTATGGAGTGAGCATGGTGAGTATGAGCAGACTATAACATATTCAATGAGAAACTCCAAAGAGTAGGAGTAGAAAATGTCATCAAGTAATTATATAACAGAAAGAAAAGAATGGGTCCTATGGCAAAAGTGAGGAATGACAGGTAGATAGCCAGATTGCTCCACTGGTCTCTTTGGTTTGTCAAGAGAAATTGAAGAAATCATACAGCATGTTGGATGAACCCTCACTGGTGAATTTTAGGAGGACAGAAAAGATTTTCATAGGATGGCTAAACATAGATGGTTCTTTTCAGTCTCTTTGGAAAGAAATTCCAAATATATTTGAGTATATGTACCAAATGAAATTAGTTAAGGGCTTACTACTATCACCTCTAGTCACTAGAGATCTAAATAATGTCAGACCCAAAAGATTCACCTATTTTATCTGAGATCCTCCAACTGTGAACCTAGTGTGAAATGAAGAGCCAATTTTTAATTGTATTATATTCATATAGTATTTATTTCAGTATTCTCTGCATCTGAAGTAGATATTGCTTCAAGTTATAAATGATTGTTTAAGGTCTAACACATAAGTAAATTTGGCATAATGATATATTTCATTGGATTTTGTGTGGGTGGTAGAAGGTTTCTTAGCTGTTATTTTGTTACTTACAAAGAACTGAAAAACCTCCCTCCACTAATGCAGATCAACATCTGCTCTGGAACTTATAGTCTTACAGAGTTGCCTGGGACTCTAAGAGGTTAAATGACTTGCCCAGGGTCATTTAACCAACATGTGTCAGAGGCATGACTTGAATCAGTTTTTCTAATTCTGATGCTAATTCTGTGCTTTCATTTCAGTGGATATCTGCTTATATTTAATGTAGTCCAAAATAACTAGAGTACTATACTGTATTTAGTAAATTATCACATATTTGAAGAATATAGAACATTATAGTTTAGTTTTACTTGAATGTTTAATAGCATGTCAGTTTTTTAGGACTGTGTCAGTAGATCACCTGCTTTGAAAGATCTCATAAGTCAGAGAAGCTGGATCCATTCTGTGTGTATATTACTAGGACTGGTCTTACTTTGGGAAATGCTTATGATTAGAATTGATGCAGACCCTATCTTAGGAGGTGGTCTTTGTATGCTACTATGGCTAGAAAAATGAATCATATGCTAACCGATCCTTTGGTGATGATCCTCTCTGAATTTGGTGAGGCTAGTCTTTAGATGACAGCCTGTCACTAATCTGAACTCAAAGTTTTTATAACTCAGTAGGACCTTCTGGAGCTTTTGATACACTGGTCAGATCTCAGGGTCCTTTAATAAAATATTGTAGTAAGACTTCAATAATGATTTTTGAAAATCTGGCAATTAGTAATGATTTTTTTTATTTTAAGATGCTACCTACCATATGTTTTTAGCTTTTGAGTTATTCTGAAAAATAGTTACTCTGAATATGAACCATTGTTTTCTTTTTCTTTCTTAATTTAAAAAAAAAAACAACAAAACTTTATTTATACATTAATGTTGAAGGCTAAACTAGAGCTTAAGGAAAAAAAGAAAAGGAAAAGAGTCTATGATACAAAGACCTGTTCAGACAAGAGAAGAGGAAGACAGGTTATAAGGAAGGGGAAAATAGACAAACACACATACACACAAACACACAAGATGAAGGAAAGTAGGCTGGGCAGCCAGGGTCAGGGCTCTTGGCTAGTCACCTGCTTCATATAGGTTTCCAGCAGGTACTTTTTAAAGGCTGTGGGATTTGTCCAAAGTTCAGCAGCGTGTGTGATCAATGGGCTGTCAATGTTGGGTTCTCCCAGCAAACTCTGGATGGATAGCAGGATGGTCCTGACATCATACAGAGCTGACCACTTGTCCATGAGGATGTCCAAACAGATATTGCCTTGGTTGTCCACATTAGGATGGTAACAAGTGTGACAAATTTCACAGTGGGAGCATTATAGGGATAGCTGCTGGGGAATTCCAGGGAGAGCTTATACTGTCCCAATTACCCCATGGATGGTCCCAATCCACTTGAAGAGATAAATTCCTTTGTCTCAAGACATCATTAGGGTCATCAATTCCTGCTGTAACCCCTTTCCCACAGACCCGCGGGCTGTGGTTGCCCCAGGCTCAGCCCCCTTTCGGGAGGCCTCGGCAGTGCTGGCAGCGGCCGGGTTGCGATTCTGCAAGGCCATGGAGGACTGGAGATAAAGGAAGAGAAACTCCTGGGCAGCAACTGCTGAACCATTGTTTTCTTTTTTTTCCTTTTTTTTTTTTCTATATTTTCTTCTTTTTGTTCTTTATTTTCTTCTTTTTTCTCTTTATTTTTATTTTTTTTAAATTAACTTTTGTTTATTTTTTTGTTTACATCATTGATTTCCACAAGATTTTGAGTTACAAATTTTCTCCCCCTCTTCCTCTACTCACGATCCCACTGTATACCCCCTCCCCCAATCTGCTCTCTCCTATATCCTCCCCCATCACCCCTCTGACCTTCTGGCAGGGGAAGATGGATCTCCCTATCCCAGTGCCTGTATATCTTATTTCCCAGTTACATGTAAATAATAATAATAATATATATACATACATAT
>JAQQSV010004143.1:0-14906 GCA_028646515.1 Pseudochirops corinnae | reverse complement strand
CTGCCTGAGCAAATGAAAATTAAAAGTCTAGGCGAGAGCAGAGCTTCATGAGTACACCTCTGCAGCTGGCGGTCTTTTACCCCCTCGTGTTTCCACCAGTTTCTGATGAGGGGTCTGTTGTTTATTTTGTCCTAATTCAAATCACTGGACCACCAAGTCACCTGGGGTGTGGCAGAAATGTAAGGAGAGCGATCACATTGCTTACCGAAACAAAACTCATCTAATATCAGCACCAAATTCCCTGATGTGAAAATGATCTGTTCCCTGATTGTTCCAAGTGGGACTGGGGAAGTCACTTTCCTGTGGGATTGTGTCTCCTGTCTTTTTCTAAACCTAGATGGCCTAAGTTAGTTCCTAGGAAAGAACAGTTTTTGATGACATAGAGACCTCAAGTCTAGTAGGGAAATTCTGGTTTTCCCTCCATGAAGAACTTGCAACACCTCTTCTTCCTCCTTCTATAAGAAACATGCTGTTGTGACCAGGGAGCAAAGAGATACTCCCAGGCAGCTGGTCACTTTAAGAAGCCCAGTGTGGATAGAGAAGATAATTATGATCTGTTTGAGAACTCAAGTGTTCTGCAAGAGGGAAAATATTCCTATGAAAATCCCTATCCATTTCCAGGGAAATCTAGAAAGTGCCTAAGGTCTTTTATGCTGACTGGTAGGCATATGCGAGCACTGATTTTTGCAAGGAGTTCTTCTAATGTTTTAGTCAGGGCCAGATTTTTGCCAAAGGCTCTCTGCTCTGCCCTCCTCCCATCTCATGTAATCTGAGGGGTGCTGAAAGATTCATCGCCTCCAAATATCTCTCCCCAACAAGCAATACCTTGGTGCTAGAAATGCCCGTGTTATTTACCCCTTGGGGTTTAGTATACTGAAAAGGTTTGTTAAAATGCACATGTGAAACATATTAAGCCTTTATGAGCCATTAACACTTTAGGTAAAATTCATTTATCAGATTAGCAAATCACCTAGTGGGGGGCCCTTATTCGAGAATACAGCACAAAGCAGGCACATTCTCAAGGGAAAAGGAGAGAAAGTGATAATTTAGAGTGTTTTGAAATCCAGAGTCTGGGACGTGGTGGATAAGAGCAGGTCTGTAGTGGGCAGCATGAAGACAGTGCAGGGAGGGGCTGTGCCAAGAGGAAGAAGGGACCAAGGGGAGGGGGAGGATTTGAACTGCCCAAGACAGACAGTCTGTTTCCACAATTTTGCCTGGAGTTGGCCCTGGTCTCAGTGAAAGCAAGGCTCAGTACTCCCTTTAGAGTAACTGTGAGACTCACACACGGTGTCTTCAACAGCCTGAGGTACAGCAGTGTGTTCTCACACTTCGGAAACCTCCTTAGATGGCTTCACACCTGTGCTCAGGGTAAACACACAACATAATACTGACTGGCAGCTTCCCCAACGCCAAAATACCACCCAGGAATTAACTCAGCTGTGCAACACTGAGTCAAGACTCCACTTGCAGCCACCTGGGCAAGCTGGCTGATGAGAAGCTTGGCAATAGGGAGAGAGAGAAGCTACAGCAAAAGAAAGGGGGAGAGAAGTCTTTAACATTCATTAGGCACTCTAGTACGTCCTTAACTTAGGATACAAATGAAGAGTGGCACACTAAAGGGGACATGGTCTTGTAGCTTGAGAAATACAGGCTCTGTAAATGCCTGCTGGAAGCAGGAGGAAAAGTGCTTAACATCTCCAGCACCTAATGGCTCTCTATTTACATAATTAATGACTGAAGTGCACTGCAAAATGACTGTGGGCTCTGGAGAATTGTGCTGTTCCAATTATTAAAAGTTTCGTTTTCTCATTAGATATTAAACTTATTCTTTAAAAAATTAGGCATGTGTCAGCCTTGGGAGACCATTACTTTTTCCAAAGGTTCCAGAGGTAATAATACTTACATATGACAATGACCACTGTTAATAATAATAAGCCCCTAAAAAGTCCAACTCTCAATCCCATAGCCATGGTTCGTGAGGCAGACAGTGTTGGTTAGCTGGCTAACAGGCTACCTACAGCCCTTGAAAGGATGAAGCTCATCCTCCTGTGCCAGCAGACTAGGCTTGAAGCAACAATCAAGCCTGGTGGTGCTTTCTCCAAAGCTCAGACTTCTACTGCCAAGAGGGGAATGAGCAGTACCCTCCACCCGTACCTCCACAGGAAGTATAAGCGGGTGTAGAAGCAGGAAATTTCCTACTTTTGGTGGTTTTCTTTCTCCCACATTCACGCTGCTGGGGACTAAGTTCCAACCCTTCCTCAATCCATGGATTAGATTCTGAGTTCCTTGAGGGCAGACACTCTCTTTTGATTTTCTCTGCATTCCCAGTGCTAGCACATTATCTAGTATATATTGTTGTATTCAGTCGCGTCTGACTCTTTGTGACCCCATTTGGGGTTCTCTTGGCAAGATACTGGAATGGTTTGCCATTTCTTACTCCAGTTCATTTTACAGATGAGGAAACTGATCCAAACAGGTGAAGTGACTTGCCCAGGATCACACAACTTATCAGTGTCTGAGGTCAGATTTGAACTCAGGTCCTCCTGACTCCAGACCTGGTGCTCTATCCACTGCACCACCTAATTGTTCCCATGTGTAAATGTGACAATTATATTGAGAGAGAGAGAAATAATTTTGGTGAAGAGAGGTCACTTCCAAGTAGGGATATCAGAGAATGCTTCACAGAGGAAGTGACATTTGAGCTGGGGCTTGGTGGGTGGCAACAGTTTTGAGAAATGGAGAAAAGTCTTTCAGGAGTAAAGGTCATTGTGAACAAGGACACATGGAAAAAGTGCAAAGCATCTTTCAAGAAAGACAAGTAGTCTAGTAAAGCCAAAGAATAATATATATAGGACAGTAGTGGAAGATGAGGTTTGAAAGGTAGTTTGCAGCCATGGTAGGCTAATGTCAAGAGTGAGCCTGAAAATACTCCAATTGGCTCTATGCTGGGGGACCCTTTTTTTTGGATGGGGGAAGGCAAGGCAATTGGGGTTAAGTGACTTGCTCAAGGTCACACAGCTAGTGTGTCAAGTGTCTGAGGCTGCATTTGAACTCAAGTCCTCCTGACTCCAGGGCTGGTACTCTATTCACTGCACCACCTAGCTGCCCCTGTGGGACACTTTTTGACTGATCGACAATCAGAACTGAGTATGAACACCAATTTGAATCAATCATTGTGTGAAAGACCGGTATCAATTTGAATAAAAGGCAGAAGCTATTTGACTAAGGAAGGAGGGAAAGGAAGGGGAGAAGAGATTATGAGTGCATGGATCAATGAGGTGATAAAACATAGTATTTCCACCAAATCTTTGAAGAGAGGGAGGACATAACGGTGACCAAAAGATGGAAATATCAAATAGAGTAAGTCACTGGCTCTTCAGGCAACAAGAAGTCCCTAGATATGATTAGCTTCCCTCCCCAATTCTATCCTGTCTATGAACAATAATATAACCTGCTATAATATATATATATGTACATACACATATATATATGACCTGCTATATAATAATATAACCCAAATGTTTCCAATAAATTCAATTTTGCCTCAACTGTAAAGAGGCCAGGGAGTAACTAGAGATGAATGTAAATGTAAGGTTAGGAGAGGGCCCAATCTTTGTCTAAGTTTTAGGAATTTTCCTAACTGGGGGCTCAGAGCAACTGTGATTGAACTCAAAACCTTTCGTCAAAAAAAAAAAATTCCCTGAAGCCAAAAAAGGAACTCTAGGGGCATTATATTATTTCCTAGTCTTAAAATAATCTAATTGGTTTGACAGGATATTACAACACTAAGTTTAGCGTTTGGACATTATTATGTGCACAGTGGACAGTTTGGATCAGGGGTAATGATATGGAGGTGGTGTGGTGTAGCTAATAAATGCTGGACTTTAAAGTCAAGAAGATGTGGGTTTGAATCTCCCCTCAGATCCTTAACTAGTTCCGTAACTCTGAGCAAGTCACCAACTCCTCTGGGTCTTAATGTCTTCATTTGTAAAACGAAGGGGTTGGATTAGATGATTTTTGCGGTAATTTCCACATCTAACTCTATAATCCTTTGATAACATAAACAATGTACTTCGGGCAGATTAATCAATTAGTGTGTAAGGCAGTTTAAAAGAAAGACTAAATGGAACTGGGGGTTCATTGGGAGGCTTTTGTGGTGCCAAGCACTGTGGAAGGTGTTGGGGATACAAGACAAAAATTAAAGCAATTCTTACCCTCAGAGAACTTATAGTCCAGCTGGGGGAGACAATGGATATAAAACTAAGAACGCACAAGACGTAGCTAAAAATAGGTACGAGATGTTTTGGAGGGGAGGGAAGGTACTAGCAGCTCTGGGGAGTCAAGAGAGTCCTTCTGTACAACTTGGCATTTGTACTGAACCTGAGAGACGGAGTTTTGGAGGGAATGAATTCCAAGCATGAAGGACAGCTAACACAAAGAATGGGGGCAAGAGACCGAGCAGAGTAAATGCGGAATAGCAAGGTCAGTTTGGCTAGAATGCAGTGTGTGTGTGCGGTAAGGAGTGATGGTCAACGAGGCTAAATTAAAGACAGGCTGAGGAAAGGACTTCAGGTGTTGAACAGGGAGCCATGAGCTAAGGAGAACAAGGAGGAGGCTACTGTAGGAGTCCAGGAGAGGAGTGATGAGAACCTGACATAGGAGGCGCTTACATTAGCAGAGAGAAAGATGCCAGAGATGGATTAAGGTGGTGGAAGAAAGAATAAAAAGGAAGTGGAATGAGAGAAATGGTATGGCATTTAGGCCAAATCAGTAGCTTCTAGGCAAAACAGAGAGAAAAGACTCTCATAAGCAACTGAGGTTTGAAGCCTATATAACTGTGAGAATAAATTCCCATTGACAGAAATAGAGAAATCAGGAAGAATAAATGGGTTTATGGCAATTAAAGTGTATGTGTGTGTGCGTGTGTGTGTGCGTGTGTGTGTGTGCGCATGGCAAGTCTGAGTTTGCACATACTTTTCTTTAGGTACCAGGAGAAATGTCCAGCAGGTACTTATGAAAACAAATGTGGACCTCAGGAGAGAGGGGAGCCTTGGAGAAAGAGATTGCGGAGACCTCACCACGGATGAAATCACTGAACCTGTGGTAGTGGACGAGAACACTAAAAGAAAGAATACAAAGAACAAATGAGTATTGAGGAGAGGACATTCAGGAATGCTTATATTTGGGGGGCTGAAGGAGGAAGAGGAAACCTAAAGAAGAAAGAAAGAGAGTACCAAGTTAGTTGAGAGGAGAGAACCAAGATAGTATAGTGTCATCAAAGCCAAGGGGAGAGACTATTTCAAGAAAGAGAACAGTCAAGTGTGTCAAATAATGTGCCATAGTCGAGGAGGGTGAAGACTAATAAAAAGCCATGGGATTTGGCAATTAGGAGATAATGGGCAGCCTCTGAAATAAATTTCTGTGGACTAATGGGAATAGAAATCAGATTCCAAGGAGTTAGAGAATAAATAAGTGATGTGATAGTGGAAACAACAAATTTAGAATACTCTTTTGTAAAGCTTGGCAGCAAAGAAAGGGAAGACACAAAATGGCAGCTTGAGTGAACGGAGGTAGGACTGAAGGGGGAGCTTTTTATTTTTAATTTTTTAGGGTAGGGACAATTGTTTGTAGGATGTGAGAGAAGGAATTCGTAGACAGGAAGAAAATGAGAATTGGTATGAGAGAGGAGATAATTGATAGGTCAAGGTGCCTGAGGAAAAAGAGAATGAGGATGAGATTAGGGACACAGGTGGAGGGATTAGCTTTGGGAACATGAAGAGACACTTTCCTGTGAGATTGTAAGGGATGGTTAGAGGACTGGGGAAGACACAGAGAAATACCGTAGTATGAAGGAGGGACTCAGAGGATGATGTGTGCTCAAAAATGGCACTTAATTGGCTATAATCTTTCCCCAAATTTTCTCTATAGTGGAATCTAAAAGCTTGAAAATCACTTGCAAAAATGTCTTAGAATGATAGAAAGAGAACTGTGAATCAGGAGATTTGGGTGAGAATTCTACCTCTGTGCTTCCTAATAACTCTGTGACTTTGGGCAAGTCATTTAACCTTTTGGAAAATCAGCTTGATTATTTAATCTCCCAGAATCATTTTGAGGGTCAAATGATGTAACATATGTGAAACACTTTGTAACCATAAAGTATAATTAAAATATATATAATTATTATTATGTTATCCCATTGAAAATTAACCTATTTGATATCATATGAAGAAAAGTAAATGATAATTGATAGTCAAAGAATCCTGATGAGGATAGAAAAAAACTTAAGATGAAATTCCTTGGAAATAAATAATTTACAATTAATTTAAACATAACTAGTTACTAAGCATAGTTGTGCTGATGTTTAATGTAAAGTTTCTAAAGAAAATTTTTATTTTAAAAAGGGAAAAGACAATGCATCCTCATGTTTTTGGAACAAATGATTTTAGGACCATCATTAGATTGGCCTTCGTTACTGACTCACTTTCCCAAATGATGGTTGAGTATTTCCTTTGCACCGTGCATGGCCTCTGGTCCGAATGGCTCCTCCTCCTAGTTTCTGACTAAACTGGATAATACACCCTATGCTGATTTACAATAACAGTCATCCAAATAATTGGGTATGTGGGAATAACCACTCTCTTTAAAATGCAATAAAGACTTTTGGTTAACTGAAGAGCTTTGGCATATTTGGAAGTTGCTTCCCATGATGTATCTTTAAAGAAGAAGGTCATGAATTTTATTTTTGTTTATCTGAGATTAGCACGCGACATCTCTGAAAACAAATGACAGGACTCAGCATGGCGGAAAGAATACGATGCTGATGGAAGAGTCACTGACAGTGGCATAATTTACTATTTCAAAAGAGAAACGATACCCAGCAGATTCATAATTAATTTTGTTAGCAAAAGTCCATGCACCATTAGGTTGATTATTTTTCTTAAGCAATAGCAGCAGCCGTATCAACAAAAGAAGAGCCTGGCATATCGTTCTTTGACTTTCGTAGAAACTGTAAATGTCATCCTTTAAATGCCTCTCAAAGAAATAAAAATTTCCTTTCATCTAAAATGATGACCTGATTCTTTTCCTGCCTCTAACAGTCTCAGATGTGTCATCTGCCTGGGTCTCTGGGTTTACCAGCACATACTGAAACTGTCAATTGCTTGGCAGTTTTGGGAAGTGCACGTTTGCATACTAAACAGACGATAAAACCCTCCAAGGCCACATTCACAAAATATGCAATAATCCTACTCTTAAAATACTGAAGGTGTAATAGTAACACGGAAATCGTCTTACCCCGAAGAAGGCTGGCTCCAGCTGTGGCTAAGCAAGTCAAAAACCAGTAAACTTGCTTGTAATAACATCCTAACAAATCCAAAGGTTTTTCCCCCATCCACAGTTAAAAAATCATCTCCTATAGCAGTGTGTGTCAAATCCAAGTCCAAGGATTAAGGCAAGAAGCTTGCTTATAGTAATTTGCCTGGTTAAAGATAAAAAAAAATTAATCTGTCTTGAAACTGTCAGTTAAATATTTTTAAAGCAAAAAAAAAAAAAATTCCACTCTCACTATTCCAGGCAGACCTCTTAAGATCTGCTACGCAGTGGTAAATTCATCTCTCCTTCAGGTATCTGAGATCTCTCTGTGTTTCAAAGCAAAACAAACAAACCAAAAAGTTATCCATGAAGCTTTGAGAGATTCTTGGTAGTCCCAGATGAAATTCTTCAGCTTTCTTTGATGTTAAAAGAGACCAAGGATCCCACTGAAAAAGTATTTCCTTGCAATTAAAAACAATCAGTATTCCAACAAAGCTGAAAACTAAGGGTTGTTCAGATCCCGAAATCTTTCCATTCCTGGATGAGCTTTAGTGTTCAGATGTTAATAGGATGCCTGGATTTTTAAAAAAAACCTGGCTAACATTCAGGCTAAAGAGTCTGTGAAACAGACTTTTTCCATCCTATGACCTCAGTCTTAGGATTTCTTCCTTACAAAATGTTAGTTATTTTACTTGGCGTTTTGCCAAAATTCTGTGTGTGTGTGTGTGTGTGTGTGTGTGTGTGTGTGTGTGTGTGTGTGTGTGTGTGTGTGTGTGTGTGTGTATCTCCCTCTCTCCTTCCCTCCCTTCCTGTCTTTCTCTCCCTTCCTCTTTCTCCCTCTCCCCTTTATCCTTTTTTAAATCATTGTTTCTGCCCTGAACCAAGTTTCAGTCTAGCTTGACCTACAGTGTGCTTAGGGTTTGGAGGGTGGGCAGAGGAGAGGAAAGGGGACAGCAAAGGAATCAGTTTACAATCCTCATTCAGAGGCGAAAAGCCAGAGCTCATTCTGGATTCCTGTCATATTTTATGTTGTTGTTGTTTCTTTTAACATATAATTTGTGTACTCAATTTGACTGCAATTTTTGTCTTTGCTCAAAACTCAGGAGACAAAACAAGCTGTATTAAATGCCTGTTTTTACACAGCATATCATAGCTTGATAGTGTATGAACTATATAGCCATCAAAACTCTCCTGGGCTGTCCAGGGTTTCAGATTTCACCCAGCATTCACCCAGAATATAGACTTTAGAAAACCAGTCACCCAGGCAACAAGGAATCTTAACTGAGTAACGAATCACTTAAGAATCTTATTTTCGATTAATCATTTTTCTTCAAAAAAAAATCAATGTGGAACACAGTTTTTAAAGGCATTTAAATAATTCTCAGTCACTCTCACATTCCCCTACACTACCAGGCAATTTTGAAGTTATACTGCACTGACTCAATTTAACAACATTTTAAAAGTACCAACTATGTGCAAGAATAGAGAGGGAAAAAAATGGAAAACAGTTCTTGTCCTCAGGGAGTTTACATTCTATTGGGGAAATGAACTATTTAAACAAAGAAATGCTATATAATTTTGGGGGGAGGAGGGGAGAATACAGTAACAATGAGGAGGAGAGGGAGAGGCTCTCTGTAGGAGGATTCTAAGAAGTAGAAGCGAGGCCAGGACTTTTCCCGCTATATCAGCAGTTTGGTGTTTTCTTTTCTGTCACTTGAACCCTTTTCAACCAGGACAATAACAAGAGGTCGTAGTGATCTCCCGGAGTAACTTACTAAATGATGCATATTGATTTGTGATTACTTATTGCTTAGGTGCTATTAGAAAATTTTTTGAGCTAATCGCTTTGCTCCGTCCCAAGCTCTTTACCGCTAAACGGTAACCCCTGCACAAGCCACAGCTGCTTCCCCTGTAAGCTGATCCCTCATTTTAGAGGAGAGGAAGCTGCAGGTTGGCCAGGTGCAGTGAACTGTTCAATCTCACAGAAGTGGGAGAGCCAGGATTTGAACGCATGTTTTCTAACTCCTTTCTTAGTATCTGTGTCACGTTACTGATTCCTACTGAACTTTCCACAAACTGAAGCCTCTACTCTGGTTTTCCCTAATGGACTAAGCCTGTTTTCTCCCATCCTGTGCTTGTGCAGCTGCTTTTTTGAACTTAATCAAAGGATTTCCCTTTTTATTCTTTGTTAGTTCGTAGTTTTTGTCCACAGCTCTGGAATGTCAGGCTTTGGAGTGAAAGGACTGGGGCAGGAATCTTGCCTTCCATAATTAATACTTGAGTGACCCTGGAACTTGGACAAGTTTCTTAAAGGCTCAGTTTCCTTACCTACAAAATGAAGAGGGGGCAGCTACGGGCACAGAGGATAGAGTACCTGACCTGGATTCAGAAGAGTCCTCTGAGCTCAAATCTGGCCTCAGATACTTAAAAGCTATGTGACCCTGAGCAAGTCACTTAACCCTATTTGCCTCAGTTTCCTCATCTGTAAAATGAGCTGGAGAAGGAAATGGTAAAACTACTTTAGTATCTCTGCCAAGAAAACCCCAAATGGGGTCATGCAGAGTCAGACACGACTGAAAAATGACAACACAAAATGAAGGGTCAGGTGCCTCTGACATGACTTTCAGAACTAGACACTACAAGCTTAAGACTGTTTTGGCTGACAGTGTATTAGCTGTCCCTCCAAACTTTGTGTCATCGGCAAGACCTCTCTATGATTTTATCCAAGTCAGTCATTAAAGAGCTGAAGAGACCAAAGTTGAAGAGAAAACCTGGTGACGTGCCACTAAATACCCTGCTCCCCCTCTAGCTTCCCATTGATTCATGATAGCAGAGGTGACTCCATAGTACAAAATGAAAAATAGTGCATAGTCCATAGTGCAGATTAAAAATGCAATTGGGAAATGCTTCACAAAATAGTATGAATATATAGGTAATGTTAATTTGTGGTTTTCTAAGTCAATATACAGTAGCACGGGTCCATTGCTATTTGAGTTTGACAATACTACGTTACGGGATCATAACGTCATGGATTTAGAGCTAAAAAGGCCTCTAGAGTCCAACTAATACAACTCCCTCGCTTTACAAAAAGGACACTGAGGCCCTGAAAGGTTACAGGACTTGTCCGACATCATATAGGAAGTAAGTGGCCGATTTAAAGTCAGATTTTTTGACTCTGTGGTCACAGCCTCTCCCATTACGCTGTGTTCAAATCAGAGCTCTTTGAGCACAATTGGTGAATCTATTATAAATTCACCTAATTGAACTCTTAACCAGCCCATGTCCTTGATTCTTGAGGATGCCACAAGAGACAAGAAATGGCATTATTGAAATCCAGCTGAACTATGGGGTGGCTAGGTGGCGCCATAGTGAGTAGAGTGCCTGACCCAAGTCAGAGAGACAACTTTGTGAGTCCAAATCTGGCCTCGGACACTCAGCAGTGTGATCCTGGGCAAGTCACGTCACCCCGTTTGCCTCAGTTTCCTCCTCTGTAAAATGAGCTGGAGAAGGAAATGGCAAGCCACTCCAGTATCTTTGCCAAGAAAACCCCAAAAATGCAGATGCAAAGAGTTGCAAATGACTGAACAACAGCAGCAAAGCTGAACTGTCCGTCTGCAACACTTTCCTAATGTAATAGTCTAACATCCCTATGAAAAATAGCCTCAGATAAGATGAGTTTAATTTGACATGACTTATTCTGTCATGTTGGCTCTTGATGCTCACCCTAACTGATCCCAATCCATCTGCTTAATCATACATGCAAAAATATTTCAAGGTCAGATCATAGTATGTTGTAAAGAGTCCTAGATTTCCAGTCAGATGACTTGGTTCAAATCCTGACTCTACCTCTTGCTATATGTTTGTCCTTAGACAACTCACCTCTACAAGTCTCAGTTTTCTTATCTGTACAATGGGGGAGTTGGATTAGATGATCCCTGAGATACTGTCCAAGCCCAAATCAATGACCCAATGACATGATCCTGTTTTGAGGGAACTCAAACTAGAGGGGGAAATAGTATACAAGAAATAGCTAGTATGTAAGGAAGAAAGAGATAGGCGAAAAGTTTCAAGCAGAGCGTTATGGGAAATATAGGAAGGAAGACATTACATTTACATTGAGGGCAGAAAGTGATGTCAGTGTAGAATCCATGTGAGAGGTTGGAGGTGGACTTTGAAGAAAGGAAAGAACTTTCTGAAACAAATACTTGTGTTTGGGTTGGATTGGGGTAGGGAAAGTTATTTAATTAAAATTATTTTAGGTACTCTTTGGAGGATGGTATGAGTAAAATCAAAGTAATGGGAGAGTAAAGGAGAAAAGTAGGAGATAAAGAATAACCAATTTGGCCAGAACATTGAGAACACAAAGGAGAATGGTATGAAATGAGGGTAGAAAGGTAGTGTGGAATAAGATTATGCAACGCCTTGAATGACAAGATCAATAGTTTATATTTGAATATCTGTGCAAAGGGGAGTTACTGAGAGTTTCTGAATAAAAAAAATGATGATCATAGTAGGACATTAGGAAAATTCTTTAGATAGTAGTGTAGGGGAAGAACTGGAGAAGGGAGAGAGTAGAGGCAGTAATGTCAGGAGATTAGTACAAAAATCCAGGAGGGATTTTTATAATGAGGGCCTGAATTAGGGTATTTACAATGGAAGTAGAAAGATGAAAGATAAATATTGCCAGCAATACTTACAGCTAATTGGGTGTGGGAGGGCAAAGAAGATGGAAGAGTCAAAGATGCCTATGAGTGAATATGCCTAGGTGACTAGAAGGATAGTGACATCATCCATAGGAATAAGAGAAGATTGGAGAAGTAAGGATTTGTGGAGGAAGATAAAGAGTTCTGTTTTAGACATGTTGTGTTTGGCATATATAGGTGGAAATATGTAGCAGGCAGCTGAAAATACAGAACTGATGTTCTGGGGAGAAGTTAGAGGTGAGATTTGGGAATCATCTGTGCAGAGATGATAACTGAAGTTATAAAAGTGGATGAGATCACGATGGGAGAAAGTATAGATAGAGCAGAGAAAAGGGGCAAAATGAAAGTCGTTGAGGATGTCCATATTGAAAGGTGATGAAGAGGATAAGAAACCAACAAAGGAAATAAGAAGGGTGGTTAGAAATGTGGTTTAACTGTGAGACTAACATGGGTACTAACCATGAGACTAACATAGAATAACATGGGAGCTGAGGGAGCAGAGAATATCAAAGAGCTGTTGGAAACTGCTTTCCATGCTACAGAGAGGTCAACAATACTGAAAACAAGGGGGAAAGGCTACTAGGTTTATTGATAAGGAATTTATTAATGACTTTGGAAAAATCTCTCCCAGTAGAGTGATAAGAATTGAAGCCACATTATAAGAAGTTGGGGAGCTAGCAGGCAGGGACGAAAGCAAGTGTAAATTAGTCAATGATATACAACTAATAAGAGATAAATACTAGCATGCAAACAAAAAATAGCAGAATTTAAATGCCCTTAAAGCAATATAAAATTGTTATATCTTGAGAGGTAGGATTAAATATGCTGAATTGCTACTAAAAATTTTAAAGGTAAAATAAAAGATAGTCTGTGAAACTCATTGTACTTTGTTTGATGAGACATAATATAAAGTACATGAGATTTGGAATCGAAGAGTCTGGATTAAATACCACCTCTTCCTGGCTGTGTACATTGGGCAAGTCACTCAACTTCTCTAGGGGTTCGGTTGCCTTGCCTATAAAATGGAAGAATTGGACAGCCTAACCTCTAAGTTCCCTTCACTCTCTAAATCCATGCTCTTATGATCCTACTACACTGGCTAACATGAATTTAAGTTGATTTTTGGACACCTAGCTGAATTGAGATGTAATTTAGAGTTTGTGAAGCATTTTGTAAATTAAAAAAAAAAAACTGGAAAGAAAGTTTCTATCTGGTGTTTAAAATGGTAGCAACGAAAGTTGTAAAGAGATCCACTAATACTGGCCAACAGGGAGAGAGAGAGAAAAAAAAGAAATAACCTTGAAGAACTCAAGAAAAGATACTTCAGTGTTCACAGTTTACACTGAAATGAGGGTGCTGGGTTGTTTTTTTTTTAGCCCTTTAATACTTTTTTTCAATATTGCAAATAAAAATGTTCCTTTCATTTTAAAATATTTTTCATAAACATCTTAGTTCTCATAATAGTAATCAGAAGATTTGTTTGGGATTATGTGAAGCCAGTAATATTTCTTTCTCTTAAATAGGAATAAATTTGTCTATTCTGTTGGTTTCATTTAGGAACCAGTTCCCTTTTATGAGAGTACCCAAAGCGTTTGTGATTTCATAAGCATTGGGCCTGATGTTGATGATGGAACTCCCTGTACTGATACAGACCCACAGATTATAACTTAGTAGATAAATCCTGGAGAGCTGTCTGGGACATAAAAAGGTTAAGTTAATTTGCCCCAGGTCCCATAGCTAGTGTCAGTGTCTGAATTTGAACTCAGGTCTTCCTGTTTTCAAGCCTAGCACATTTCATGTTTCTACAACCGTCTTCTACAGTTTAATAAATGCTTTTCTGTTAGTTGTTTAATTGTTGTCATCTTGATCTGAAGAAATGAAGTACGGTAGAAGGAACATGAGACCTGGAGTTAGGAGACCTGTGAGTCCCAACTGCGTGACCATGGGTAATTTATTAGTAAATTAGTAAAATTAGTAAAAAGGGGACAATAATGGTCTCATAATGTTATGAAAAAAGTATTTTATACGTGAAAAAAATGATACATAAGTGTGATGTTATTGGTCACTCTGTTTATTGCGTGATAGACTTAAGTTAACTCTCTTTGAGTTTCTATCACATTGCTAGCATTTGGTCCCTATTCTCCATTCACACAGCATCTAATCTTGAACTGCCTAAGCCCTCCTCATCTGTCAATTGGGCTACTGCAACAGAACCTGATTGGTCTCCTTACCTCCATTATCTCCTGTTTTCAGACAATTTTTCATATAGCTGAAAAAAAAATCAATATTCTTTTTTTTTGTTTAAAAAATCAATATTCTTTTTTTTAAATTTTTTTTTTTTTGCTTTTTGGCAATTGGGGTTAAGTGACTTGCCCAAAGTCACATGGCTAGGAAATGTGTCAAGTGTCTGAGGCTGGATTTGAACTCGGGTCCTCCTGACTCCAGGCCCAGTGCTCTATTCACTGAGCCACCTAGCCACCCTGTAAAAAAATCAATATTCTTAAAACTCAGATCTGACCATCTCACTCCCCTACTGAAGTCTGAACTCTTTCAGTGCAGTTACTGAATCAGTTACAACTGGTTCTGAAAAATCCTTAATGACTCCCTATTTCCTTTAGGATAAAACACCAGTTCTTCAGTTTACAATTTAAAGCCTTCTGCATTTTGTCTCTCACCTACCCAGCCAGTCTAATTTCATATTACTATCCTTTATGCAAAGTATGTTCTAATCCAACTGTCCTGCTGGCTGGTCTTCATGCATGATATTTCATATCCGACCTGCAAGTCATTTCCTATGTCTGGAATGTACTCTTTTCCCATCTCTATCTCAACTAATTCTTACTTTGTTTTTTTTTTTTTTTAAATTTTATTATAGTTAGCATCATTCATTTC
>JAQQSV010004142.1:0-14906 GCA_028646515.1 Pseudochirops corinnae | reverse complement strand
CATATGTCTATATAGTAGGGCATATATGCATATGAATACATAAAAATCGTGTGTATATATATATATATGTAAATAGACAGAGGGAACAGGATCAATTGAATAGGAAGGGATGATATTTTAAAAGGTGAAATTAAGAGGTGGAGAGGAATAAAATGAGAGGAGACAGGGAGAGACAGAATGGGGTCAATCATTTCATAAAGAAGAGGTAAGGGATAACTGTTACAGTAGAGGTGAAGAACAGGAAGGCAAAAAGGGAATGGGTCAGCCTTACTCTCATTGAATTTGGCTTAGGGAGGGAATGACATACACTCTAAATTGGGTATCTTGTCCTGCAGGAGAGTAGGGGGGAAGGGGATGAGAGTGGAGATGATGGAGGGAGGGCAGGTTGGGGGGAGGGTTCTTAGAGGCACACACCTCTGTAAAGAGACAGGGACAAAGTAGAGAATAGAACTAGGGGAGGGTGGGATAGAAAGGAGGGAAATATAGTCAGTGTTACACAATATGTCCATTGTGGAGATGTTCTGCATAGCTACACATTTCCTCCCTGTATTGAATTGCTTGTTTTCCCAGTGGGGGTGGGTGACAAAGGAGAAAGGGAAAGAATCTAGAATTTAAAGTTCTAAAATCATATGTTAAAATATATATTATTATCATTATTATTTACATGCAACTGGGAAATAAGGTATACAGGCATTGGGATAGGGAGATCCATCTTGCTCTGCCAGAAAGTTAGAAGGGTTATGGGGAAGGATATAGGAGAGAGCAAATTGGGGGAGGGGTTATATAGTGGGATGGCTGTTTTTGGGGGGGCAGGTAGTTGAAAGACTGAGAGAAAATTTGTAACTAAAATTTTGTGGAAATGAATGATGTGAACTAAAAATAAACGGAAGTTGATTAAAAAAAAAAAAAGCAAAGTTCCAGAACCTCTGCAACAACAGCACCAGCAGATGGCAAAACAACATCAAAACAGACAGAGAGAATGCGGGCAACACAGCCATGCCTCCTTAGTTCTCTGGCAGTTCGGCTGGCTCTAGGACCCAGAATAAATCTCAGTTGGCTCCCAGAAGCGAAATCACTCCTCCCAGGTTTTCAAAATCAAAATTGTTTTCTCCAGCCTGGGGGGGCAGAGGGGAAGAAGGGTGGGTTGCTTTCCTCTTCAGCCTTCCTGGCAGCAGCAACTTCATTCCCCACATTCTTGTCCAAAGAAAATTGTGACTCAATTCTCAGTCCAGCAGTAGCAGCCCAGCTTCCAGATGCTACTGAGAGAAACTCTCTCCCCAGCAGAACAGATTCTGCAACCAGGTAGTGGTCTCAAGGAATTCTGATTGTGCCTCTTTGGACTTTTCTTATACACACAGAGCATTGGCTTCCTTTTTCAGCCAACCCCTTCCTGTTATGTCAGCAACAGGAGATAGGTGTTCACATCTTCTGTTTCTTTCACAGAAGTTTGATTAGTTACTAAGGGCTAAGTACCCGCTTACTTGCCTGAAGAAAAAGTGGTCTTCAAATTTAAATTAATTACCATTATATCCCCCCCATATATATATATGTATATTTTTATATATACACATGTATATATAGCAACTTGACATAACTTGTGATTTAAACAATCTTTATTGCTGTTGAATTAACTTTATCACAGTATTAGTTTCACAAATGAAAAGTATTTCATCTTGAAATTTTATATTAATTTCATTAAGAAACATCAAATATGCATTAAGAAATAATTTTTAAGGTATTTAAAATATTTTTCAAATCATAGTGATGAGAGTGCCACATTAACTACCAATCCCTGCCACTGTAGCAGCAAAATAGCCATAGACAGTATGTATGAATGAACATCTCTGGATTTCAATAAAACTTTGCTTTATCAAAAAAGAAATTTAAATTTATTACAATTTTCATACATTTTGATATATTCTTTTGATTTTTAAACCATTAATAAATGTATAAATTATTCTTAGCTTGGGTTATATAAAAACAACTGGGTCAGATTTGGCCTATGAGCAGAAGTTTGCTGAACCCTGCACTTAGCTGTCTCATGGAAACAAATCCAAAAGAGCAATCCACAGGGAGATCAAGAAGTTCTGATGTAGTGTAGAAAATAATTGTGTCACTGAAGTAAAGAGACAAAGTCCCTGATATATTACTCTCACCAGAACAAGTGGTGAATGAAAGGGAACACACTAATTTGTTGGTTGAAAAAAAAATTATTAATTCCCATAAAAAATCCACCCCCACCTTTTCCCATCCTCTTTCCTTCATAGGGTTTTCCCTTGTAACAAAGTAATATTGTTAAGTAGAATAAATCAGTAATTTGGTTATATTTCAAAACATATCTTTCATTCTGTACCTATTATCTACCAATTGTAGGAGGAATGGTTCACTGTCAGTCCCACGAAGTCATTATTAGTCATTGGATTCATCAGTCTTTCAAAATTGTTTCCCTTCTTAATACCATGTCCATCATGCAAATTGTTTGCCTGGTTCTGATTATTTTGCAGATTCTTTTCTCCTCAACTTCTGATATTAACACAGGCTAAAATAAATCTCTGTGAGTATCCTGTAATGTTACTCCTCTTTTTCCTTTCTCTTCTACCTCTTTCCTTGGGCTTCAGAGCTCAATGAGACTGAAAAGAGTGGGTTTCACTAGGAGTATGGAGTTTTTCTGTGTGCCTCTCCCATACCCTATAGGTGACAATATTAACTGATATTTATAAATATTCCTTTCAACATTGAGAAAACCAAAACATCAGCTTCAAAGAATTAGCAGTGTTGTAAAAAGCCATTTTTTTCATTTTCTAAAACTCTCTCACCTATAAAATGTGAAAGCCTATGTGGTATAATGGAAAGTCCCAAAGATTAAATTTTAGGAGGCCTGGGTTATAATCCTAGGTCTGCTGGTCATTTAAGAATTTGATTTCTCAGCTTCTTCATTTATAAAGTTAAGCTGAAGGCTGTTAAGACCATCTCTTATCATACCAGTTCTCTACCAAAACACCTTCAGTGGCTCCCCATGTCTACTCAATTAAATATAAACTCATGATTATGTCATTTAATGATCTCCAGTATCTGGCTCTAATTTCTTCTATCATAATATGCATTATGTGAAGGAGAACAGCTGGAGAAATTAGGACCAGATTACGGACGTCCTTGAATCCTCCAGTCTATGTATATTATATATTCCACAAACTCTCCATTGGAGAAATCTCATCATCTTGATCTCTACTATCTCCACAGCCTTTTCCATAATATCTCCTCAGACCTTCAATAGATTCCTACTCTTGTTCCAATTGCCTTACCTTTATTAGTAGCCCATTGTAACAGCAATCAATTTAGCAGATATTTAGCACTTAGTAACTTGGGGTTAAGTATGGAAGATGTGAACTCTGTCCCACTGTTGAGAGGGTGCGAACTCCCCTACTGATGTGGAAGAAGGGGATTGGCTGCGATAGGAGGGCAGTGTGTATATATAAGCAGGAATTCCAGAGACAAAGAGACAGAATTGGCTGTTGGCTCCTGTTGGATGAAGCAGGATTGTCCTAGCATCTGGGAGCTGGTCAGCTGGACTGAAAAAGTGAGTTGGAGTTTTCTTGAGAGAGAGAGAGAGAGAGAGAGAGAGAGAGAGAGAGAGAGAGAGAGAGAGAGAGAGTTTCTCTTTCAGCATCTAGAAGCTGACTGAGAACTGAGATGGAGTTTTCCTGAGACCAGAATCTGGTGAAGGCCACCTGGAAGGCTGAGAAGACTTGTCTGGAAGGCCTCCTGCAAGGCTGAGAGGGATTGCCTGGAAGGCCATCTAGAAGGCTGATATTCCTTCTGGGTCCTCGGGCCAGCTGAACTGCTGGAGGACTGAAGAAGCATGACCAGGATAAGACTTTGTTTGTTCATGGCCTGGCTGATCCTTGAGTTCCAGGCAAGTGAAGTGGTGAAGGGTTTAAGATGTGCTGGGCCCTGTGAACTTCAGTGTGTGCCAGGGACTGCCCTGAGGACTGGACAAAGACCTGGGAGCTGTCTACCTCTGAGGACTGGACAAGGACCTGGGAGCTGTCTGCTTCTGAATCCAGGTGACTGTTTGGTGGATTCAGGAGGGAGCCAGGACCATGGAAGAGGATCCAGGGAATCAGAGAGACCACCCTGAGTCAAGATGAAGAAAAGGCCTCCCCTTGGATGAAATTGAGGTTTGCTGCACACCAAGGGGTAGAGGGTTTGTATGGTTTTCTAATGATTGTAGTTAGTGATTGATTAAGTTAATGGTTGTCCTATGAGTGGAAGATTGATTATTGTATAGTGAACTGATTGAATGATTAACTATTGATTTTTCCCTTTAGTGGAAGACTGATTATTGTATTGTGAGTTGATTGAATGATTGAGTATTGATTACTGTATTGTGGATTGCTTGAATGCTTTGTTCCAAATATTGTGGCCAGTGTAGTGAAAACTGTGTGGCTGTTCCAGTGTTAAGCTGTTGTGTATATTGTAGTGAACCTTGATTTGTTGTGAATATTAAATTGTGATATATTGTGAATGTTTGCCTTGGTTTGTAATAGAATAAACAGAGTGTACACTATACTGTGTAATCTGAACCTTAAAAGCTGTTCACGGTAGCATTCTTTTGGGAATCTGCTGGTGCATGGTGTTACATCCATATCAGGGGTTACATCTTCTATGAAGCCTTTCTGGACTCTCTTGGCTATGTGAACTCTATCCTTCAAATTTTTCATAGTATTTTGCCTGGAATCTCAGAGACTTTTGTGTGAAGTCCATTATACTTCCCATACTTTTCTCTTATGTTGCAAATTTTTGTAAATAAGATTCCCTCCCCATTCCCATGTAGATTATAAACACCCTGAAAACAGGGTCTGTGTTGTATCTTTATATCCTCAATGATTCTCACATAGTAAGTAGTTGGTGTTTATTAAATTCAATTCCTAAAATCCCTTCAAACTCTGTAAGTTTATATGGAACAGAAATTGTGATTCTGAGAAATGCATTCTACTCTGGCGTGTAATACTATGAATTCAGCAAATGTTGTTTGATGTTTGATCCTGGAAGTTCCATATTAAAACAACACTACTGGTACGAAATGGGGAATTTTATTAAAAGCTGTGTCAACTGAGTTGTCTCAATATTGGAATATATAATGGATTATAAAATTATATAATTCAATAATAGATTGTATCTGCAGTAAAAATAGTGATGAAAATAATTATATACGATGGATGAGATAACTACTTGACTAAACTACTGGTTATTTAATGATACTGATCAGTAAATTTAGTTAAAGGGATTAATTCAATAATCTTGGAATAAATTTCAAGTCGAAAAGGAAAAGGACCTTAGAGATCACCTAACCCCGAACTCCCCCAAACTCTGATTTTTTAAGGGAAGTTTAAAGTAAGACTCAGAAAAGAAAATATGACTTACCTAATGTCACACATAAAGTAAGTTAGCAGCAGATACAAGACCACAACTCAAATCTCCTGACTAGGGTCTCTGCCCTATCTAATTATAGTGTTAGTCAGTGGTGTGCTGATAAACGTTTAACAAACAACTCCCTAGGGCGAAAAAACAACAACAACCAAAAACAATGTATGAAGATATATCATTTAAGCTTAAACAACATTATTAACATTTCTCCCACTACTTCTAAGAACTCCCATTAAATTCTTAGGTCAGCAAAAAAGTAACTCAAACCCTGATTTGTGTCACTTGCCTATTTCTGAAGTGTAAATGCTTATAGTAAAAAATAACAACTGGCTTTCACGAACTGGTGCAAGCTGGCTCCAGCCTACTTTGGAACCATTATATGTGTAATTTTTACCATCATGGTGAATCATTGAAGGTTAGAACTAGAAGGGAAATACTGTAAATATTTCAGTAGTAAGTTTTTTTTTTTTAAGTCAAGCATATATTTTATGTTATTTTTCTGTTGGGCCTTATTCATGTTGTAGCTAAACAAATATGTATTTTTCCACCCACAGGTCTTATTTGTTAAACTTCTTGCTTTTGGCAAATCTTACTTTGGCCACGAGAACAAATGCACTGCCACAGTATGAAAATGAAAGTGTAATTTGGGAGATAAAAGAAAGGAAAGAAAATCTTTAAATATCCTTAGGTAAACCAGATAAAATAATGTGATTACAATGTTTTATAACTGTTACTACCACTGTTTCAATGGGGAAAATCAATGTTACTCTAGTTTTGGGGAAATATGATACCGTTTCCTGAGTCCTCCCTGTCATCACTAGCATTCCACAAAATTTAGTAACCTATTTATGGAATAGGATCTATTATAGCACCATATGTACTGGGACAGGACGCAGTGGTAAGTATCCTTGCATAGCAGTATGGGTTTTCAGTGGCATTTTCTCCAGGAAGTAGGCAGTTAAGTCCCTCAGAACTCATATCGTGTGGCTCCCATACCTCTAAACACAGTCAAGCCTCATGGACTTGTGAGATCTGCAGCTAGACCAGGGCAACACCTTTGACTTTTAAATGTTATTAAATAGTTAAGTGATTCAACACCTACTTTACAGGTGCCTCCCATGGGAAAAATGAACATTAGAAATTCACTTTCTTCTTCCACCTCTTCCTTCCTTCTCTCCTCCATTTCAGAAGAAAATCAGTGGGGTATGGCTAGAACTGAGGCCTATGGCATCCCCAATAATATCCTCTATTATCAGCAAAACATAGGAATAGGATTCCAAGTGGGGATCCCATCAGAGAAAGAGTTTCAAATTGGAAAGGCCTGTGACTTGGAAGTTAGAAAGCTGAGTTCTACTCTAGGCTCTGTTGCAAACCTTAGAGATGACACTTTATTTTTCTGGTTTCCACCTTGTTCATTTATAAAATGGAGGTGTTGGAATAAATTATCTCCAAGAAATCTTTTTTAGTTAAAAGATCCTAGGCTTTATTTTCTGTGAGTCATATTTATACAACTATATGTCTATATCTATATAGATATTTTATATTTCAAGGCTAGCTATCCTCTGACAGCTTCTTATGTGTGTGTGTGTCTATATACACAAATATACGTGTATATAACCAAAAGAACTCTGGTTCCTCAGGGTACCCAACTCCGCAGAAACATTTCTCATCCTTACAGGAAACTTTCTTGTTTTGAAGTCTAGAAATTGTAATGCTGAATTTCATAGAAAAGAATTATTAGAGCTTAACTAAGATGCTTCTGCCCACCTCTCAAGCCATGTTACTATTCTGGATTCAAGATTCTTCAGGAATGGTAGAAACAATTCTTCCTAAGAGGCAAAAAATAAAGGAAAGGAAAAATAGCAGGAAGAGAGTAAATTCTAAGCCTATACATCAATAAGTCATCTCTGAGTATGGAAATTATAGCAGGATGAACCAAAAATTCATCAACATGTGTGATACTTAAATTAATTTATGAATACAAATTTAGAATTTATGATAAGGTAAGCTAAGGCTACATATCTTGTGTATGAAAGAAGGAACTATTATGCTAAACATCATAATTTATTGTGTATATGGAAAGAACATGGGAAATTATAAAGAAGAAATGTATTAGCCACAATCCTTTCACCTCCTGGTTAAGGTGGCTCTCCTCAGAAAAAAAAAAAAAAAAAAAAAACTAGTAATAAGATATTGGTTGGCAACTTAGAGACAATTTAATTCTAGCCCTTCCTTTTACAGAAGAAATTAAACCAAAAACAAACATGAGGCAGAGAGTCAGGGGATGATTTGCCCAAGGTCACAGAGCTGATACACAGCAAAGAAATTGTATTTGAACCAATCTACCAGTGCTCTTTCAACTATACTTTGCTTCCTACTTTAGACCATAGAAATAGAATTTTAAGCACTAGGGTTTGAAGGTGAAAGGACATTAGGCCAGGAAGTGTTAGAGCAATTTCCCTATCTCTTTCCAGACTTTATGGACATTGTCCTAGTTCTAAGGACAATATGAAACACTCCTTCCTTTCTCTCCCAATTGATAAATGGTCAAAGGATATGAACAGGTGGTTCTTAGATGAAGAAATCAAAGCTTTCTATAGGCATATGAAGAAGTGTTCTAAATCACTTTTGATCAGAGAAATGCAAATTAAAACAATTCCGAGACGCCACCCAAAACTTATCAGATTGACCAATACGACAAAAAAGGAAAATGACAAATGTTGGAGAGAATGTGGGAGAACTGGGACACTCGTATATTTTTAGTGGAGTTGTAAACTGATTCACCAGTTCTGGAGAGCAATTTGGAACTATGCTCAAAGGGACCAAACCCTTTCATCTAGCAATACCACTACTAGATCTATATCACTTCTATTGTACAAGGATAATTGATGCTGTGAATCTGGTGTTGTCAAGGTAAGCTGGCAGTGACTTTGGTATAATTGCATCATTGCTAATATTTACTTTTTTAAATATCTAAAGAGTATATCTGGGTATGTTTTATTTTGTTTTATACATCCAGCACTTTCTCACATAGGTGCACAAGGAGCCCTTTATCTAGAGGAAGTTGATATTCAGTTAGGCTCATAAAGATTTCTCTTCCTACTATTATCCCCCAGTTCTAGTCAGGAACAAACAAAAGAGGGGGCTGTAGAGAGGACTGTTAACAAAACATTTTGTGAGGCTGACTTGAAAAAAATACACAAAAAACCTCCAAGTTAAACCCAAGGCTTTAAGTGCTAGAACACAAAGAATCCAAGGAAGGAAGGTAAGCAATGATTCTGGGACTGTGTATCTACTGGGTACAGAATCCTGTACTATAGATTTGAGGTGATAGATAGAGAATAGAATTCATTGCCCCTGATTTGGAGAGGTTAAAATCTGCAAATGCCTTGGTGAAGGGAAGGGAGGGACTGGGGAAGAATATACCTGTATAAGGTAGTATTACATATTTTTAAAAGTCAGCATATCATATGAAAACCAATAAAATGGATAAATTAGGGAGCAACTATTAATATTAAAATTATTTATTGCTAGTTTGTATTAAAAATGTTTGCCTAATCCATTAAAATCAGATACTAACATCTTTGTGGGAAAACATTATATAAAATGAGGTTATATAATATAATTTTAGTATGTGAAAGAGGGAATATGGCCCACCATGAAGAGAAGGGCCTTGGAAGGTAGGAGATCTGGGTCCCACTACACAGATATAGTAGCTGACACAATAGCTGTTCTAGTAGTGATCTTGATAAGTCACTTTACAACAACTATTAAGTACCTACTGTGTTAAGAGCACTGTAATAGCAACTGGGGAAGATACAAAGTTTAGATAGTATGGTCTCTAGTTATAAATAAATAGAATACTAGTTTAGTCAAAATAACTACTATATATAATATAGAATTGTTTTTTAAAAGGCACAAAGTGACATGTAAGGTTTGAGGAGACCACTGGAAAAATCAGTGACAAATTTCTGGTAAAAGGGGCATTAAACTGAAATTTAAAGGATGGATGGAGATTCAATAGGGAAGGAAGAAAGTCATTCAAGACTTACTGAGGAGTATGAGTAAAGATGTAGCATGTAGCAAAGAATATGTATATGGGATGTCACTCACAGATTAGCAAAAGGGAGTATTGTGATGTAAGGCTGGAAAAAGATGATAGCTCCAGATTAGAGGGGAATGCCTGAACCAGGAGTTTGAATTTTACTTGGTGAACAATCAACCATCATTATATGGTTTGGAACAGTGAAGTGACAGAACCAGATCTATCAATGCAAAATGGAAAATAGTCTGGTAGAGAGGTGAAAGATAAATTAGAGCAGAGAAGATAGAAGAGGTGGGAATACTTGGCTATTATAAATGTTCTACAGAGTTGATAATGACATAAAACATAGACATGAATGATGTCTTGTATGAGAGACAACCTAAAACTTTTTAGAGGTAGAATAAATAGTACTTGGTAATTTATTAGCTATGAGAAGTGGTCTTCAGATGCATTGCCCTTAAAATAGGAAGACTATCTTAATAATGTAACTCGTTGAATTGAAGAATCTTTTGAGATACCAGAGGAAGCAAGATGGTGCCCTGGAAAGTGTGATACATTTAGTCATGCTTACAAATATGGCAAAATAGCCAGAACTCACCTGATAATCACCACAATCATTGAGTGGCAAAACATCAGTCTGCTGACAGAGATACAAATACATAGTGAAAAGAGCTTAATAGCATTCAAGATAGCAATACAGCAAAATCCTGAAGAATCTTTAGAAATAGAAATAGTTTATATTATTGATAGAGGCATCTAAACTATCCCCATGGAGAAAGATGAATACATTGCCCTAGGGGTCCTATCTATTGAAATCCTTCTGCTTAACACAATGGTCCCCGCCATGGGCAGAACAGCGACAACAAGCTGCCCTATTAGAATGGCATTATGTGACAGCAAACAAGCATATTTCATTCAGGAAGATTTCCCAAGTCAGCCTCCCAGAAGCAATTTCCACTTTGAGACAGAAGGCAGTCAACCTGTGACTTTATGATAACTCAAATGGCTATGATGATATGATTATAACTCAACACATGATTGATGGATTAATAATTATGGTGTCACTCAAGTGGATGGCATCCCTTATGTTCCTTTATACATTGAGAAACCACTGTCCTGAAGAGAATCATCAATCTAGGAAGCTTCCTTCTCCGAGGAACTGCTGGGGCAGGGGTGGGGTGGTGGGGGGAGGGAAGAGAGGTAGCATTGTTTTGTTAATAGATATGAGACTACAAGAGGGTAAATGGGTCCTTTAAAAGATAATTCTGAGATTGAGAAGTTTGGAAATAGGGGTCTGATGGAGATTCTTCTCTGAGAAACTCATTCCTACAGATCATGTAATGATGGCTGCCAAGTCATAGAGTGTCTGGGAATGGATAGATATATATACACATGCATATAATATGTATATGTATATATGTATATATGTTTGTTGGTTCTTGTCCTTCATTCTCAAAGAGGACCAAAATAACATCACTATGCTAAAGTTAAGTTTCAATATGTCGGACTGTGGATGATCAGAACAATATGAACTTAGAATGCTCTACCACAGGTTAGACACAAATAGTCTGTGTGAACATTTGGGTTGAATCTCCAAATCTGTGCATCCTGCATTTCCTTTGAGCTTCTTCAATTCTGCTTTGCTCATAGAGCACAGCACCTTCTCTCATGTGGGCATGTCATGCTGAGTGGTCCTGTACCAGTGTAACCCATATCACACAATCAATTCCAAAGTCATTCTTAAAACAATATTGGTATTCCTATATATAATGTTCTCCTGGTTCTGCTCATTTAGAGCTTCATTATTTTGTGCAACTCTTCCCATGTTTTTCTAAACTTATTGAGCTCATCATTTCTTATAGCACAGTAGTATTCCATCACAACCACATATTACAACTTGTTCAGCCATTCCCCACAATTGCATCCCTGCAATTTCAAGTTCTTTGCTTCCACAAAGAGAGATGCTATAAACATTTTAGAACATATGGGTTCTTTTTGTTTTTTTTACTAATCAAAGTCATGGTGTGTGAACACTGTCGCCCTCACTGTTCTGGACTGTGACTAAAACTCTGATGGTTACAATAGGTGACTGCTATGCTGGATAGACCTGGACACAGCCTTCTTTTCTAATTTCCTTAAGGGAAGGGGGTCAAATTCAATTTGTTTTTAACTTGGCAGGGAATATAGCATACTTTTATGGTTATGCCCCAAGAATATCTTAACAGCTCCACAATTTGCTACAAGTGGGTTTGGTATAGTGGCCAGGCTCCAACTTGATTTTGATATTATAGTCCTCCAATATGTTAATGATATTGTTATAGCGGGAAAAACTAAGAAAAAAGTTGACACCTCCCCTCTTCCCCTACAGGCTCAGCTGGTACAATATGAATGGGCAGTTAACTCAGACAAGATAAAAGAACCATTCCAACAGGTCAAATTCCTAGGAACATGTGGACAGGGGGACCAGAGGACATTCCTGAGAAAGAAATACCTAGTCTTGAAGACTCCAAGAACAAAGAAAGAGACTCAGACCTTGATTGGGTTATTTGCCTACTAACAGCAGCATCTTCCACATTTATGGATCATTATGACATCCCTTTAGATAATGATTTGATATGTTACAGGATTTAAATGGGAATCCCAGCCACAAACTGCATTAAAACTGCTCAGTCTACTTTTACCCCTGTCACCCACTTATGCCATGGAATTCCAGATACCTGCAGAAGACAAGAGCCTAAGACAGAAGGACGTAGTGAGAACCCAAAGACTTCTTGGGTTTTGGACTGACATGTTCATTTACAGAGGCAATAGCCAACAATAACCCACTTTGAGAAGCAATTATTAATTTTCTAATTGGCCCTGATTGAGACGAATGGACTGACTAGAGTTATCCCCATTATTCTGGAAACAAGCCCATACTCCAATAGGTTCTGAGACCAAGTTCCACAATGCAGAATGAGCACAGGAAGCATCAACTGTAAAACAAAAGGAGTATATTCAAAACTTAGGGGTAAGTAAGCTGCATGCATCGATAATCTATCATCCACAAGAGCACATATGCTTGAAGCTAACTTGTTGCCTATACCCCTAGTGACTTGGGGCCCTTTTCTGTCTGACCTTCCAAAAGATGTAGATTATAATGGAATATAGTATATTAAAAATGGTCAATCTTGTGTAGGATAGTAGAGATCAAGGTTGTTCAAGGTGGGGTTCACATCAATTGTCAGGAGAGTGGGCAGAGTTCAGTGCTCCTTGCCCTTGAAATGAGAATTCACAAAGATATATTCATTTCTACTGATTCTTGGGTGGTACCCAATGTCCTAGCTATCTGTTCTTATCAATGGTAGCAAACTAATTAGAAAATCAAGTCCAACCCAGTCTGGGAAGCATCCTTTTGAATTCACAGAGGAACCAAACTAGAAATACTAAAAAATACTAAAAATATAAAAAAAAATACTAGAAATACTAAAAAAATGGCCTCCATAGAGGCATGTAGTACTTCAGCAAGAAACTATACAATTTTTAAAGTACTAAAAATTAAACTAATTATCTTTTTAAAAATAACATAGATGTTGTTTCCAGGTTCTGCTTACTTTGCTCTGTATCAGTTCATGTAGATTTTCATTTTTAAAAAATTTCTTGGGGGGGGGAGAGTCAAGATGACCATGTAAAAGCAGCAAAACTCCACAGTTCACCCCCAAACCAACTCAAATAATTATAAAATATGACTCTAAACAAATTTTAAGGCTCCAGAACTCACAAAATGACAGAGTAACAAAGCTCCTGCTGAAGGCAGCCTGGCAGGCAGACTGGTACAGGGTCAATCACAGAGCCCTGGAAGCCTAGATCAGCACCACATGAACCCACAGCTGGAGCCCTAGGGACTCCAGAACAAGCCATGGTGAACCACCAGCAGCTGTGGGGGTTTCCAGAATTACCAACCCACAAAAAACAAGAACTAAGTGAAAGGTCAGTGGAACTTGGATAAATTCAGGGGAGAGGGTCTGGCCAACTGACCCAGGGCTAGAAGCAGCTGAAGTGGTAGCCCTGCAGCTGCCTCCACATGGCTGTTTCAGAAACTCCTGGCCTGCAGATTGCAGGGGGGCCAAGCAATCATTCAGAGGCTAAGTGCTTTTGCCTTGAGCTGCCTGGATCGAGATGGTGGTCTTTGGTGGTGGTCCTGAGGGGCATTCTCAGTGACCCAAAGCTGGTGGGGACTGCAGAAAAGGTGGCCTCCTAATAGCTCTTGCAGCTGTGAAAACCCCAGCAATTTGGGAAAGAGCTCTCCCCTCCAAAAGCAGAGTTCTACTGAACCTAAAAGTCAAGTAATTGACTGGCAACATGAGTAGGCAAAGAAAGCAAAGTAAACCCAGCAATGCAACTTTAGATTGCTCTTTTGGGGGCAAAAAGGGTCAAAGCATGGAATGGGAGGAAGACAACACAATCAGAACTTAAACACCAAAAGCTTCCAAGAAATATGAAGACTACCTACAAGCCATAGAGCAGCTTAAGAAAGATTTTGAAAACCAAATAAGAGAAGTGGAAGAAAAATTGGGAAGAGAAATGAGAATGATGCAAGAAAATCATGAAAAGAGAGTCAACAACCTGACTGAAGAAAATAACACCTTAGAAAATAGATTAATTCAAATGGCAAAAGAGACCCACAAAGCCAATAAGAAGAATGCCTTAAAAAGTTGAATTTGCTAGATATAAAAAGAATCTCAAATGCTTACTGAAGATAATAATTCCTTCAGAATTAGATTGGAGCAAATGGAAGCAAATGACTTTATGAGAAATCAAGATACTATTAAACATATCCAAACAAATGAAAAGAATAGAAGGCAATGTGAAATATCTCCTTGAAAAAACCACTGACCTGGAAAATAGATCCAGGAGAAACAATTTAAAAATTATTGGACTACCTGAAAGCCATGATCAAAAAAAGGACCTACAAAGAATCCTTCCAGAAATTCTCAAGGAAAATTGCCATGATATTTTAGAACCAGAGGGCAAAATAGAACTTGAAACAATTCATCCATCACCTCTTGAAAAAGATGCCAAGAAGAAAACTCCTAGGAATGTTACAGCCAGGTTGAAGGAGAAAATATTACAACCTGTCAAGAAGAAACAATTTGAATACTGTGGAAACACAATCAGGATAACACAGGATCTAGCAGCTTCTACATTAAAGGATTGAAGGGCCTGGCATATGATATTCTGGAGATCAAGGGAGCTAGGATTAAAACCAAGAATCACCTACCCAGCAAAATTGAGCATAGTCTTCCAGGGGAAAAATATGGTCATTCAATGAGGTGGAGGACTTCTAAGCATTCTTGATGAAGAAACCAGAACTGAATAGAAAATTTGACATTCAAATACAAGAAGCATAAGAAGGTAAACATGGAAAAAAAATTCATAAGAAACGTATCAAAGT
>JAQQSV010004141.1:0-14907 GCA_028646515.1 Pseudochirops corinnae | reverse complement strand
TGTGTGTGTGTGTGTGTGTGTTTGTGTGTATACATACACATATGTCTATACAGGAGGGTATATGTGCATATGAATACATATGTGAGTGTGTGTATATATGTGTACGGTATACATAGACAGAGGGCACAGGATTAATTGAATAGGAAGGTATGGTATTTTAAAAGGTGAAATTGAGAGGTGGGTGGGAGAAGAATAGAATAAGAGGAGACAGGGAGAGATCAAATGAGGTTAAGCATCTCATATAGAAGAGGCAAGGGATAACTGTTACAATGGAGGGGAAGAACAGGAAGGCAAAAGGGAATGGGTCAACCTTACTCTCATTGAATTTGGCTTAGGGAAGGAATGACCTACACTCTAAATTAGGTGTCTTGCACTACAGGAGAGTACGGGGGAAGGGGATGAATGTGGGGATGTTAGAGGGGAGGGGAGGTTGGGAGGATGGTTGTTAGAAACACACACTTCTGTAAAAGGACAGGGACAAAGTAGAGAATAGACCAAGTGGAGGGTGGGATAGGAGGGAGAAAAATATAGTCAGTCTTTCACAATATGTCCATTGTGGAGATATTCTACATAACTACATATATATGGCCTGTAGTGAATTGCTTCTCTTTCCAGTGGGGTGGATGACAAAGGAGGAAGGGAAAGAATCTAGAATTTAAAGTTCTAAAATCAAAGGTTAAAAATATTATTATTATTATTATTATTTACATGCAACTGAGAAATAAGATATACAGGGACTGGGATAGAGAGATCCGTCTTGACCTATTGGAAAGTCAGAGGGGTGATGGGAAAGGATATAGGAGAGAGAAGATTGGGGGAGGGTGTATATAGTAGGATCCCTGTTTTGGGGTGGTGGGTAGGGGAAAGATGGGAAGAAAATTTGTAACTCAAAATCTCATGGAAATGAATTATGTAAACTAAAAATAAACAAAAATAAATTTTTATTAAAAAAAAAGATAAATGGATATAGAAGTTCGGGATGTCCTTAAAAACTAGCAGCTACTTTTCATAGTCCAGTAGCCCCCAAATGTACCAAACCATGGGCAAGAGATGTTCAGCACCAGATATTTGTTCATTTCAAATTAGGAGATCTGTTAAAGGTGAGGGACCCACTCCTTTGTGTATGATTCATGTTGATGTCTCTGTGCATTTGTGTATGCACGTTTTTGTGAACAGCTTAAGCAAACTTTCTAGGCAAAGGCTCATATGAGATGCAGTCTTGAATTGAGTTCGTGGTGTAGTTATCGCATTGAATGTTTTCTCTACCCTAGGGTAGAGTACTAGACATATTTTCTTGTCTGGTTGATACACACAGGCTAGGGGAAACTGCCATGGCTCCTGACCTGGACTTACTTTTTTCCAATTAATAAGCATTAATTTTCTTTCTCCTAACTGCCTCACAATGAAGAAAATGAGGGGTTGTGTGGAAGAAAAGAAAAAAGAGAAAACCCTTGTAATTCTCATGGTCAAGCAAAACAAATTTCTGTTCAATGTATGTGTCATTTTGAATCTTGAGCTCATCACATCTTGGTCAGGACGTGGGTAACATAGTTCATCTTAGGTTGTCTGGGATCATAGTTGCTCATTCAATTAATCAAAATTCTTAAGTCTTTCAAAACAATTTGTCTTTGCAATGTGGCTGTTACAGCATACTTCATGATCCTGTTTCTAGTCATTTCACTTTACATCACTTTATACAAGTCTTCCTAGGTTTCTCTAAAACCCTCTCTTTCATTATCTTATGGCACAGGAGCATTCCATTACATCCACATATCCTAATTAATTCAGCTCTTCCCCGACAGGTGGATACCTCCTTAGTTTCCAGTTTTTGCCACCAAATAAAAGGGTTGCTATAAATATGGCTGGAAACATGAATCCTTTTCCTTTTCGACTGATCTTCTGAAAATAGGCAGGAGTGTGCTCAAGTCAGCTTGAACTAACTCAGGAGAGATGATTGTTAAATTTTTAGTGTGATAATGCACACCCCACAAATTGACAAAGGCTATAAGTAAGGTCTTGGCTTATTATTTTGTTGATTGTCTAGACTTAAAGTGACAAAGAAATATTAATAATTCAGATTAATCTTTATAGTTATTGTTCAGTTGTATCCTACTTCTCATGACCTCTTTTGGGGTTTTCATAGCAAAGTAACTGTTTTGCCATTTCCTTCTCTGGCTAATTTTACAGATGAGGAAACTGAGATACTGTTTTAAATAACTTGCCCAAGGGCACTTGGCTAGTAAGTGTCTGAGGCCAGATTTGGACTCAGGAAGATGAGTCTTATTGACTCCAAGCTCCTCACTCTTGTCACTGTACCAGCTAGCTGACCCAGAGTAAACTTTGAAGGGTTATTATACCATATTTTGTTATTAAAACATATTTTTCCAGCACACCCTGAGCATAGGCCTAGTAGTGTTATTACTCTTGGACCTACTTCTCTAGCAGTGATTTGGACCAGGTTATCTCAATGGCACATTAAACTCTTAACCTATCATGCTATCACTGTGTGAATACTGAAATCAAAAACTGAATAGTTCTTTAGAGTCAGACAAGGGTCGTCAACAGCAAGCCAGAAATTTCTTAGTAAACTTTTTAGACCAACCACTTTGGGTTTTTCCTTGGGGTCTCTTATTAGCAACCTCTCCCGTTTAACAGCAAAAATGAAAGTCTTTAGGCATTCTGATGTCATGAAAGTCCAGCACTAAGAGGAAAAATCAGGGAATGTAATGAAACTGACATAAAAACACGTGAGTTTTATTGCTACCTAGTATCTTAGGTACCATAAATAATTTACTTCTCAAAAGGTGAAAGAGCTTAAATGAACTCAAGAATAGAAGAGGAAATGATGATTGTACAGCAAAATGCCATCAATTGTATGTATTTTCTCCATCAATTTTAAGCGAAAACTATGGTTTTCCTAGCTGTAATGAGGGATGTTATTGAAGAAATCTCATTTTAGATATTTTCCAATCCAACAAGATGAGGGAGGAGAGTTTCCAAAATCTCAGGGTCCTCTAAAAGATAAAACCTAATCCCATGTGTAGAACCAAGCCATACACTCCCCCACCTCTCTTCACCACTACCTGTTAAAGACCAGAAATTATCAGTACTTGAAGAGGAAAACAAATAATTAAGACTGGCAGATAATGAACATTCACAGATAATTACTGGTAATATTCAGACATGAACCTTATAATTAATAGCAATAGGTGTCATAGAGGTGATTAATAAAGAGACAGGCAGTGTACAGATAACATATAAATGATTAATAATGAAAGCTTCCTGCAGTACATGTAGGAGGGGGGAAGGGAAAGCTTGGGAGTTTTTATCTCTGACTTGATGCCAATAAGAGAATTGTGTATTATGTCCCTGTTTTAAGAAAATTTGCGTGTGTGTGTGTGAGTGTGTGTGTGTGTGTGTGAAAGACAGAGAGAGAGAGAGAGAGAGAGAGAGAGAGAGATGAAGAGAAAAAAATATTATTCATACACATGCAAAAGCCATAAAGAGAATAAATTTGTTATTCACACACATGCAACAGGAATTGTGCAAAGACCAGATAATAACAAGGTGGACCCTACTATCAAAGATCTTCCTTTCTGAGAGGTAAAGACAAAAAAATAAGGAGAACTGGAAAGGGGGTGGGGGCAGGGGGTGGGGGAGGCATCCCAGGGTAAAAAGGAAGAAGTGGAATTGAACTGGAAGGGAAGTGCACATGACTGGATCATTTCATAACGGTGATGCCAACAGCAATTTGGAGAGTAGACGCAGGGCAGAAACATCTTGAGGAGTGCAAATAGAGGCAGTCTGCTACTGAGAATGTTGAACAATTTGGAAATGTAAATCCACTAGTCAGATCAATTAAAGAAGAACTCATTTACGATATTAAAAAAAATGTGACTTTGAATACCTCATGTTACCTCTCTAGGTTGCGGTTTCTCTTATATATAAAATGAAGAGCTGGATTAAATGATGTAACTCTCAAACTCTAGGTTCTATATTAAATATTACATGTGCCGTTACCTTCCAAACCTAGTATCCTTTGTTCTGAAGTACCTTTGGTTTCCAACATTTTGTCAATATAGGTTTTTAACTCCCTTTCAGATTACACTTTCCGTATTCTGAATTCTCTTCTAGCTCTGATTTTCTACATTCTAAATTACCTTTAGGGCAGCTTAGACACTTACTGGCTGTGTGACACAGGCAAGTCACTTAACACTGTTTGCCTCAGTTTCCTCATCTGTAAAATGAGCTGGAGAAGAAAATAGCAAACTACTCTAATATCTTTGCCAAGAAAACTGAAAATAGGATCACAAAGAGTCAGACATGACTGAAATGACCCAAAAACAATGAAAGGTAGTTTTAATCAGATCTTTCAGTTGTCGTATTCTATTATTATTCTTTCCTTTACTAAAAAAATTTCACTGCAGAAGGATATGGGCGTATACATATGCATACACACTATGTACATGTATTTATATACATATTTATGTTTGCAAATATGTATATGTGTGTGTCTATGTGTATGTCTATGTGGACGTGTATCTGTAAATGTATCTGTATACATATATATGTATATATGCATGAATGTACGTACTTTACACCAATTTAAGGAGGGGTAAAAAACTTTAAAGGTTAGGAGAAGCCACAGATTATATTTAAGTGGGGATTATTTACCTAGGCACCTCTTTATTTCTGTTTTATTGCATTTTAAAATTTTATTTTGTTAAATAGTTCCCAACTGCATTTTAATCTGGTTCAGGTGGCATTCAGGAGTATTGTGGCCCACACAAAGTTTGTGTGTTTGCCTCTTCTGACTTGGAATATTCTAGAAGCCTCCTGATTGACCTTCCTATCTCCAATCCCTCTCTTCTCTATTTCATCCTCTCCACAGGTCCAAGGTAATATTTCTAAAACACAGAAGACAGTTTTAATATAGTTACAATTATGCCAAGAAAGTGGAAAGATTGAGAGAAAGATGCCACAGCAATGGGTTTTTGAAGGTGTTGCCCAAAGACTAGTGAAGGTAATATAGTGATAAAGCACAGCAGAATACTGTCATACTCTGGTAGGCTTAGATACAGTCTTTGACAAGTACATGAAAGGACTCTGTCACGTGTCTGCAATTCAACTCCTTAAGTTAAAGCCCTAGATTCCTCAACCTAGTTAAAGTTCTTTCATACATTGAAGAACAGCTAGGAAAAGTTGAAACATCTCTAAGATTATAATAAGAGTTAATTGCCATGCAATTGGGAATTGGGAAATTCGGAAAATTTGATTGGGATTGGGAAAATTACTACACAAATTGTAGAATATTAATATAGTAGAATATACTATGTTGTGAGAAATGATGAATATGATGAATCCAGAGAAGCATGGAAAGATCGATGAACTGATGCAGAGTGAAGTAAAGCAGAGCCAAGAAGACAATACAAATAATGACTGCAAAAATGTAAGTGGAAAGAACTACTACCAAAAAAATGATAAATATGAATGTAGCTAAATTACAAAGAATAAACTGTTTCTAAGAAGAGACATGAGGAGGCAGCCCTGTCCTGTCCCTTGCACTGGTGGGAGGTTCATGAATGCAGCATATTTTCAACATATTTTGAGATGTTTGTGTTGGCCAATTATGCTAATTTTTTTCCTCCTTTTTGTTTTTGTTTTTTTTGTTATATGGGGCTCCTTTTTAGGAGAGGAATAGGATGAATACAGAGGGAAATTTTACTGATGTAAAAAAAAAAAGAAACAAAAGCATCAATAAAAAGCATTTTAATTGTCAATGATGAAGCAGGATTTAATCATTAAAAAAAAAAAAGATTTATGGCTAGCCTTTCAAAATCAAACCTGGTTGTTTGGTTGTTGCCTTCATGCTCAAAGAGGACCAAAATCACATCGCTATATCAGGGTTATGGTAAAGTGTGTCCAACTGTGATGAGACCAATAGAAACTTAGAAAATTTTACTACAAGTTGGGCACGAATAGTCCATATGAATATTTGGAGTGATGTCTCTAAATGCGTGCATCTCACATTTCTTTTGAGGTACTGCAATCTTGCTTTGTTCATAGAGCACAATGCCTTCTTTGATGCAGGTATGCCATTCTGAGCTGTCTTGTGCCAGTGTCTTCCCCTGTCTCACAGTCTATTCCAAAATTCTTCAGACAGAACTAGAGGGTATCTTTGTATAGCTTCTTCTGGCCTCCATGTGAGTGCTTGCTTTATATGAATTCTCCATAAAATAGTATTTTAGGCAAATTTTGTTTTGGCATTTGAACGATTTGGCCAGTCCATATGAGTTGTGCTTTATACAGTAAAGTCTGAATGCTTGGCAGTTCAACTCAAGAAAGGACCTCCATATCTGGTAACTTACCTGGCCAGGTCAGCTTCAGAAACTTCCTAAGATAATTCATATGGAAATGATTCATTTTCCTGGCATGGCACTGGTAGATTGTCTAGGTTTCAGGCACACAACAACGATGTAAGCACAAAGGCTCTGTAGGCCTTTGGTTTGGTAGGCAGCCAAATACCTCTTCTCTGCCACACTTTTCTTTGGAGTCTCCAAAACATCAACCTAGCTCTGGCAATGAATGTCTGCAAACCTCATCATCTATGTATACATCCCTGGAAATTATGCTGCCAAGGTAAGCAAACTTATCCCAGGATTCAAAATTTCTCTATTTGCTATTCCACATATAGATGGTGCAGTGCTGGCTGGTGGATTACCTCTGTTTTCTTGGTGCTGATTATTGGGCCAACGTTAGCACAAACAGCAAAGAATCAATTCCTACTTTGTTACATCTCAGTCTTAGAGGCTGCATTGCATGCACAACCATCTGTGAATAAAATGTCACACACCAACTCTCCCTCCACTTTAGTCTTGGCTTATAACCTTTTCAAGTTAAATAATTTATCATCAATGTGATAATTGAAATTGATGCTATTTTTTTCTCATTGAAGGTAAGCTATTATTTATTTAGAAAACAACATAGACTTTATGGAACTCTAGATTCACACTATAAGAAGTACTTTGGATGTCCTTAAGCTTCCCACTATGCCCTCTGGAGTGCTGGCTTCATAAGCAACAAATTGCCCTTCATTTTAAACCACTGAGACCTGGCTCCCTTGTTATGCTATGACATCTCTTGTCATCTATCCCAGTACTAAGAGACCATGTTTATTTATCAGTTGTGGTAAGGAAATCAGCACACAAATTTGCTCCTCAATACCACTTCTCTTTCTCCTAATATCATTCAGCAAAATTATTTTCATGTAATAAAAATTTATTACCCAATTCAAAGCCTGGTGACTATCATCTATCAATATTTGGCATTTTCGTCTTTCTTTAATGAGTTCAGTGTATAGTTCATAGTCTTTTTCTTCTCTCTAACTCTTTCCCTCTTCTTAGGGAGTTCAAGATAAATATTGATACTGCCTCAAACATTCTTAGTTCCTCAATGTTCCTCTCTAACTAAAATAGCCATAGTTTGGCCACACTCTTGACCTATCACCTACAAGTGTTCTACTTCATTGTTCACAAATTCTGAAATTCCATCATTTGATCATAATTTTAAATATTTGTCTTTTCCTTTGACTTACTACTTCCAACACTATTATATTCCTGACCCTATTTTTACAATCACTGTGACCTCTTGGCAGTCCCTTGACAGAGTATCATCTCTGCACTGACTCCACTCTCTTCAGTTCTTTATCTTGATCTCTAGGTGCATCAACTACCTAGTGATAAACTATCTATACCTATATCTATCTATCTACACACATATGTATATGCACATATACACACATGTATATGTATATGTGTATACATGCATGTATGCATGTATTTATGTGCCATCAGTACATATTTACTTTCTCCCCAATTCGCTAACACTCCACAATAGCTGTTCCACACCTCATTTTTCTTTAAATATCCTGTAACATGCTCTCAGGTGAAGGCCTAGTATCACTTCAAAACAATTTAGGCCATCCTTTGAGAGCTTCCCTTTCTCTACTCACCATCTAGCATCATTCAGACATCTCCTATAATCTTTAATTTTACTTTGTCCTTAGCTGAAGAGGTAGCTTTTCTCCTTTCCCAAGGCCCACTATTCTACACATTCCCTCATAATATCCATCCTCCGCTCCCCTTCTCCAGAAAATTATCCCTAGTATCATCTTCACTATTTCTTTTATCTTGAGATCCCCTGCACATACTGGCTGCCTACAAGTGTGTCCATGTCCAGCATTTGTAAAATTCTCAATTTGATCCTTTTATCATTGATAGTGGATGAATTCCATAAGAAAATCATTGACACTTGGTACCTTCTCTTCCTCTCCTCAAACTTTCTTTCAAAACCATCTACAATGTATATTCTGACCTTATTTTACTAGAACTTCCTTCTCCAAAGTTACCAATAAGTTCTTAATTGATAAATCTAAGAACTCTTTCTGTCCCCATTTTTCTTGACCTATTTATCTGTAGCCATTGCTACTGTTGATCACTTTTCACTTCCAGGATATTCTCTCTTTTCATGGTCTTGGTGACACTGCTTCCCTTCCCCACTCCCCCCTTTTATAATCTTCCTATTTGTCCAACTACTCATGCCCTGGATGTATATCTAGTGCTAGTCTTTCTCCTGATCTATACTCATGCATCTACAATTGCTTTCTTGGACATGTTAAACTGGGTGTTCCATTGATATCTCAAACTCATGTCCAGAAGAGAATTTATTATCATTCTTCCCCAAACCTTTCTCCCTTCCAGACTTTCCTGTTATGGAAAAGGGCATCATCAATATCCAGATCACTTGGGCTTGAATCCTCTATACCATCCTCATATCCTCACTCTCATTCACCACACAAGGCCAACTCCTTGCCATAGTTTGCTTTTCTTCCCTCACAATATCTCTCACATATGTTCTCTTCTTTCTACTCATACAACCATCACTAATTGAATCTCCCATTACATCTCACCTGTACTTCTAGGGTTGTCTTCTAAATAGTCTCTTTGCTTCAGGTATTTCCCCACTCTAATGCTTGCTGAGGTAATTTCTCGAAAGCATAGGTCTGACCATGTCACTTCGCTGCTCAGTGAACTGAAGTGACTATCTTTTACCTTGAAGATAAAAAAAAGACAAAAACAAATAAGTACTTTTTTTTTCCATGTAAAGTACTTCATAACCTGTTCTCCTCCTATTTTTCTAGTACTCAGATGCTTCACTCTTCTCCACATAATCTGTCATCCAGTTAGATTGATCTGCTTGCAATACCTAGAACATGATACTCCAACTTCTGCCTCTGAGCTCTTGCAATGGTAGCCCCTGATGCCTGGAAGGCTTTGCCCCTCACTATTATTTCTTTATTTCCCTGGCTTCCTTCAAGACTCAACTCAAAGCTCAGCTTCGGAAGGAAGCCTTTTTCTTTCCCCCAAGCTCCCAAGCTAATTCTATTATCTCTATATCTCTTTCTTTCTGTCTCTCTCTCTCTCTCTCTGTGTGTCTCTCTGCACACACACACACATACACACACACACACACACACACGCACATACACACACACACAAAAGTCCCCCAAACCAGAATAGCAGCTACCTGGGGAGTCAATGAGCAGGCCTTCAGATCCTTCTTAATTATAATATCTTCCCTCTGTTGATTATTTCCAATTATCATGTATATAGCTTGTTTTTACATGGTTATTTGCATGTTATCTTCCACATTAAAGTTCTTCAAAAGTAGAGGTTATCTGTTTCTTGTACTTTAGCACAATGCCTGGTATACAGCAGGTCTTTAATAACTGTTCATTGCTGACTGACTATATATGTGTATGTGTATATGCATTCTTATGGATTTGAAGTAAGTATAGGATTATTTTACATATACATACATATTTTTGCCTAATGGTAGCCATCCCTAGGACAGAGGAGATACGATAAAAAGGAACAGAAAATGTAAATAAATTTTGTTACATATTTAAAAGGAGATAATAGAATTAGCTTTTTCACACAATGAAGTGACCTTACTCCTTACCAAGACTATCCCCTCTAATGGTTCAAGTGATCCCATTCCATCTCTACCTGTCTAGCTGCTCTTTCTCTTTCTCCTTTGCTGAATCCTCATCCACTCACCTCTAACTGAAGGCCTCATTCTGGGTTCTATTTTGAGCCCTCTTCTAAGTCTCTACTACTTCACTTGGTGAGCTTATAACCTTTCAGGAATTTTATTACCATTTCTATGTTGATGATTCCCAAATCTTCTTTTCCTGCACCAATATCCCTGCTAACCTCCAGTCTCACATCTCCAGCGGCCTTTCAGACATTAAAAACTGGATGTCTAGTAGACATCTTAAATGGAATATGTCCAAAATAGAGATCATTATCTTTCCCCCAACATCCTGCCCCACCCCTACCTTCCCTGTTACCATGTAGGGAAACACTATCCTCCCAGTCCCTTAGGCTCCCGACCTGGGAGTAATCCTGTATTGCTCACTATCTCTCACCTTCTGTGTCTAAGCTTTTGCCAAGAGATGTTGATGTTACCTTTGCAATATCTCTCTAATATGTCCTATTGTCTCCTCTGACACTACTGCCTCTGGAGTACAAATGCTGGTCACCTCACACCTAGAGTGTTACAGTAGCTCACTGGAGGGTCTGCCTGCCTCAAGTCTCAGACTACTCCAAACCATCCTCCATTCAGTTACAGAAGGGATTTTCCTGAAACACAGGCCTGATCATGACGTGCTTCTACTCAATAAACTCAATGGCATACTATTGCTTCCAAGAGCAAATACAAAATGTTCTGTTGGACATTCAAAGCCCTTTATAACCTAGTCACGCCTTAACCTTTCCAGTGTTCTTATACTTTCCTTCCAAGGTGTGCTTTTCAATACAGTGACACTGGCCTTCTGGCTGCTCCCTGAACAAGACATTCCATCTCTTTGCTCCCCAGCTTTTTCCCTGGCTGTCCTCCATGCCTGTAACGCTCTCCTTCATCCATTCTGACTGCTAACTTCCTTGACTTTCTTTAAGTCCCAAAGAAAATTCTACCTTTTACAGGAAGCCTTAGCTAACCCCTTTTAATTCCAGTGCTCTCCCTCTTTTAATTATTCCCTATTTATCCTGTGTAAGGTTTGCTTGCATATATTTGTTTGCATGCTGTCTCCGCCATTAGAGTGGAGGCTTCTTGAGGGCAGGAACTATCTGTTGCCTCTTTTTGTATTCCCAGTGCTTAGCATAGTCCCTAACACATAGTAGGCACTTAATAAAGGTTTATCGATTGATATGTATAGGCATAATATTTCTATGTGTGTGTATATATATATATATCTACACACACTCACATACATATACAAACATATATATACATATACACAATATATACACACATATAATATATAATATATAATATATAACATATATATACATATACACAATATATACACACATATAATATATGTAGCAAATAAGTATGATGTGTATGTGTCTATATGTTTATATAGTATGTATGTCTGTATGTATGTGATGTTTCTCTGGTTTGAGGGCTTGCCAAGCCCTTTTCAGGGCTAATTATCCACCTTTGGTATCCACCTGTCACCTAACTCTCACCTGTGGCTCCAAGAAGCTGTAGCTTGCAAAGTGTCCACACCCAGTAAAACTATCTCAGCAGCTGAACTATATATACCAGGTTGAGGGTAACTGAGAGGCTTAAAACCCATTAGTGAGTCAGGGAGATATCTACACCAAACATGTAAAGACTTTCCCCAGAGGAATGGTTGGATGAGAGCAAGTTGTTCCAGTTTCCATGAAGGTGCCTGGAGCAGGGACTGTGGAAAGCCTAGAACTTGGTCAGATAATATTGAACTCACCCAGTTCATCCACTGCATCCCAGGCTATAACCAGACTTTTGTCCTGCCACTGAACTTCAATGATTCTGGAAGAGAAAATGAGGCTGATGAAGTTGTGCACCAAGTCACTGGCGAGTCAAGACATCAGCCTGTAATGTCATTGGTCCTTTTCGAAAATGAAAGATGGTCTTTCCTCCAAGATGGCGCCAAAGGCTAAGAAGGAAGCCATTGTCCCCCCCCAAGACAGAAGCCAAGTGTAAGGCATTTAAGGCCAAGAAGGTGCTGCTGAAGTGTATCCATGGCCACAAAAAGAAGATTCAAACATCCCCCACCTTCCAGTGACGCAAAAACACTAAGACTTTGAAGGCAGCACAAATACCCTCAGAAAAATGCCCCTTGGAGAAACAAGCTTGATCACTATGCCGTCATTAAGTTTCTTTTGACCACTGAGTTTGCTATGAAGAAGATTGAGGACAACAACACTCTAGTCTTCATTGTGGATGTCAAGGCCAACAAGCATCAGATCAAGCAGGCCATAAAGAAGCTTTATGATATTGATGTGGCCAAAGTCAACAGTGATCTGGCCTGATGGAGAGAAGAGACCCTGTGTCCATCTTGCTCCAGACTACCTACAATGCTTTAGATGTTGCCAACAAAATTGCAATCATCTAACGTACTGTGTCCAGCTGTGTCCCATTCCACCTCCCATAAGAAGTTTTCCAGAAAAAAAAAGGAAGAAAATGAAAGATGAACAACAACTATACAGACATGGATATATAGATATGGATGCTACACATACACACATACACATACACATACATGAATACACCCATCTCTATATACACATATAGTATATATGTATATATTCTCTCTGTGTATCTACATGTAAGTTCTTTTGACCTAATTTTTGCCATTAAAAGTCTATTTTCTGTCCCTCCCACTTCCTGTACATACACAACATACACACACACACACACACACACACACACATTGTACATTTTAGCCTTTGTTTACTCTGCAACTTACATATAGAATATCTTGCTTGTCCTTCCCACCTCCTGAATACCAATCCATACTTTAACATCACACTCAGTTACTGCCTTTTCTAAAATGACTTCTCTGATACTTCCTGGCCTACTTGGTTAAAATGTGGATAATCTGTTTCTTCATATCTCACACAGTACTTTGAGACTTTTACCTCTAGCAACTTAAACTTCTGAGAGTATAGGGAGCATACTTTATCCATATTCTGTACCTCTCCCATTGCCAAACACAGCATCATAAATGTTACTTATAACTCTTGGAAGAGGACATAGGATGGAGAGAGATATGGACAAAGTCTATGAAATCATATATGAACTTGGATTTGTGTACCAAATCCCAGAAAGAGGAGATTCTTCTTACAACTTGGAATGATTTTTGTTTTTATAGCAAATAAAAGGAAATGTTGTTTATATATAATGTCAATAATATTTTCATTTATTCATTCAACAGGAATTTATTAAGTACTGATTTATACACAAGGCCAAATACTAGTCATTGAAAGTAAAAAGACAAAACAACAAGAAAAAAGCTTTTGCCCTCGAGGGACCTACATTCCACTCTGGAGATGTATTTTTTCCTTATGAATTTTGTTTCAGTTATAAAAAAAATCTATTTGTCTGTCCCTCCTACTTCCTCCCATAGAAAAAAGATAAGTAAAGTAAAATCAAAACTCTATAGCACACACACACACACACACACACACACACACACAACATAGACAAGCAAAACAAATCTCTTCATTTATCATGTCCAAAATTACAAGGTTTTGTTCTGCAGAAAGATACATTTCAACATATTAATAAATAATATGATTTGAGGAGTGTTGAGTACTAACAACTACTGGTATCAGGAAAAGTATCATGCAGAAGATGGCATCTGATTTGAGCCTCAGAAGAACCTAGGCTAAAGAGTCTAAGAGATTGAGGTAAATAAAATTAAAAAAATAAAAATTCATTTCAGGCATGTGGCATACCTTAGCAAAGGTATGGAGATGGGAAATATAATCCAAAGCTTGGGGAGAAGGAGATAGGTCAGGTACCTGGACTGTAAAGTGCGTGAAGGAGAGTAACATAAAATAAATCTGGACAAGTAGACTGGAGTCATTTTTTAAAGGATTTCAAAGGCTGAGCTAAAAATTTGTCTTTTATCCCAGCAAGTATAGGGAGTCACCAAACATATTCTACCAACAGAGTGACATGTTATGATTTTAGGACTTTAGGAACAAATTCTTGAAGGAGATTATTTGGCAGCTGTTTAGAAGACACATTAGAGAGGGGAGGACATGAAATATAGGGTCCAGTTAACGTGGAATGTTGTTGCAATGATCTCACAGATTTCATGAGGCCCTAAACTAGGGTGATGGCTACGTGGTGGTAATAAAGGAGATGAGCATGAGAGATATGAGGAAAGTAGAACCAACAAAACTTATTAGCTGATTGAAGACAGGAAGGAGAAAGGCAGTGGGCAAGAAAAAAAATCTGGTCAACTAGTAAAATCACAACATGTGAAGTGAAGAGACAGGTGTCCTCTACTTACTCATTCTATACCGCTAAGTGTTTCCATTCCTGGAATACTTGCCATTTTTGTCTATTTAACTCTAGTATCCTTCATCATCTGCTTCTCAATAAAGGCTTGTTGAATTAAAATGTGTCAGTTTAAATAAGTTATTTAGAATAATAGTTATGTATTTAATAGTTAAAATAAGTTATTTAGAATCATAGGATAGGAGGAGCCTTTAAGGTCTTCTAGTCCAATCCTCAGCTAAATTCAGGAATTCCTTTCACAATTTCTCCAAAATAGAAATGATTTTAAAATTCCTTCTTCAATACTTTTGATGACAAGGAGTTTATTTCCTAAGGAAGGGCTCCATTCGATGGATGAATACCGATTTGGAGTCAATTTCTCTGTAGCTTTCTTTTGTCTTGTGTTGTATCATAGAAATCTAACTGGATTTGGAAACCTACATTCAAATTCTGGCTCATTACACTGCTAATTTGATATGGGATTATATGCCTTGGTAAGGAGGGTCC
>JAQQSV010004140.1:0-14907 GCA_028646515.1 Pseudochirops corinnae | reverse complement strand
ATTCTCCTCCATCCTTGTACCTTTTCTCTGTGCATATCCACTTTTTTCAAATGTGTTTCTTGTAGACAGCTTATTGTAGGATTGTAGTTTTTAATTCATTCTGCTATCTGCCTCTGTTTTATTTGGGAGTTCATCCCATTCACATTCTTAGTCATGATTACTACCTGTGACTTTCCCTCCATCTTATTCCCTCCCCTGTTTATATCTTTGTGTCTTCCTTTTCCCTTCCCTTCCTTAAGAATTTTCCTCTTGTCCACTGCCTCCCTCAGTATCCTTTCCCTGTGTCCCCCCCTTTACCTACTCTTTCCCCTTGCTACTCTTTCCCTTCCTACTGACCACCCTCTCTCTTCTTACACCCCTCTCCCCTTATCCCTCCTACTGCCTGTAAGGCAGAATAGATTTTTATTCTTAACGGGAATGTTATTCCTTCCTTGAATTCAAACCAATGCTTGTAAATTTCATATATTGCTCCTCTCCCTCCCTCTTTTCCCTCTGTTGTTATGAGTTTTTGTGTCTTTTCATGTTAGAATCCCTCTTTAAATCAGAACCAATGAGAGCTACAATCATATGATGTTCATCTCTTTCCTTCCCACCCCTCCACTTTAGTATATTTTTATGCCTCTTCTTGTGGTATAGTTTACCATATTCTGCCTCTACCTTTCTTTTTCTCCTATTATAATCCCTTTCTTCCCCTTAATACCTTTTTCTTAAATCTTCAAATTAATTCACTTATACCCACACTCTCTTTCTATGTACATCCCTTTTAAATGTCATAATACTTATACAAATTTCAGTATTGACAGATATCTGCTTCTAGTAAAGGGATAGTAAACAGTTTGCTCTTATTGAGTCCCACGTTATGTGCATGTTTGAGCATCTGTGTGTGTATGTGTCTGTGTGAGTGTATCTGTTCCTTGTTTACTTTTTTATGTCTTTCTTGGGTCTTGTAAGTGGAGATCAAATTTTCCATTGAGCTCAGGCTTTTCCATAAGGAAAGTCTGGAAGTCCTTTATTTCATTAAGTGACCATCTTCTTGGCTGAAAGAATACACTCAGTCTTGCCGCATAGTTGATTCTTTGTTGCAGTCCTAGCTCTTTTGCTTTATGAAATACGGCATTCTAATACCTATGATCTTTTATTGTAGCAGCTTCTCAATTCTGTGTAATCCTGACTGTAATTCCATGATATTTGAATTGTTTCTTTTTGCCTGCATTCAGTATTTTCTCCTTTACCTTAGAGCTTTGGAATTTTTCTACTATGGACAAATTGGAGTTTTCAATTTGGGATCTCTTTTGGGAGGAGATTGGTGAATTCTTTCAATACTTATTTACCCTTCTGATTCTAGGACCTCAGGACAGTTTTCTTTGACAATCTCTTGGAGGATGTTGTCAAGGATGCTTTTTTCATCATGGCTTTCTGGTAGGCCAATAATTTTTAGGTTATCTCTCCTGGGTCTGTTTTCCAGGTCAGTTGTATTTCCAGTAACATATTTTGCACTTTCTTCTAATTTTTCAGTCTTTATATTTTTTTGACTGACTCTTGTTGCATCATAGATTCCTTGGCTTCAATTTGACTGATTCCAATTTTTAGTGAATTATTTTCCTCAATTAGTTTTTGGAGCTCCTTTTCCATATGTTCACTGTTCATTTTTAGTGAGATATTCTCTCTGGTTAGATTTTGGACCTCCTGTCCTAATTCTCCTTAAAGCTTTGTTTTCTTTGGTGAGATATTTTTTCCAATTTGGTCACTGTAGATTTAATTTATCTTCTACCTCTCTAATTTCATATTTAAAATCCCTCTTGAGATCCTCCAAGAATGCTTTTTGGCTTTGAGACCAATTCACATTTCCTTCTATGTTCTCCAGTGTGTGTATAGAGTCTGTGTTGCCTTCCTAGTTTGGTTGTTCTTGATCAATATAAAAGGATTTGATGGTCCTAGCCTTTGTAGTTTCCTTCTTCCCCATTATGGTTGCCTATGCCCTGGATTTTTAGAGTGGATATCTGCTTCTGGGGTGCAGGAATATTGAGCTTCTCAGGCTGGGAGGTAGGAGTTTGGTTGTAAACTTCGTGAGCTGTAGCCTCTAAGTGTATAGATTGAGGCCAAGGCCAGGATTCTCAATGTTTCCCCTGAGTTACACTGAGGCTGATAGAATAATCTATGGGGGCAGGGTGGTCCAGCTCCTTCATGTTTCCACCTCTGTGTCTCTGGGCTGTAGCTCAGGCTCACTGTAGCAGAAGGCCAGCAGAAGGGCAAGGTTGTAGTTTGCTGATTGGCCAGGTGGTGCTAAAGCACACCGAGATTTTGTTGTTAGGGCTTGCTGGCTCCACCTTCCTGGGTTTAGACTCCATACAGTCTCCCTTCCCTTTTCTTCAGTGACACCCAAGCCTAAGGCTGTTTCCATTAATTCAAGATTTTACTCTGGGTGGGGCGTTTAACTCTGGACTTTTCTGGGTCAGGGAGGGGGTATCAGAGCAACTAAATTTTATTCCTCCATCTTGACTTCTGGAAGTTTGAATATGTAATTTTAAACATCCAGGCTGTGCCCTGTTAGCCCCAGGAAAAGCTGCTGACCCTGCTGTGGGCCCCAAGTTTTTTCATATCCGGTTCTGTATATCCTCTGTCCTGTGGTGAGACGGCTGCTAACCTCTCTGGCTGGGTGAGTCTCTTGGCTGGCTGGGGCTTCTTTTCAGTCTGTCTTACTGTGCTCTCAGACCATGCTGATGCAGCTCCTGTGTGTTTCATGTTCTTCTTGCCCAGACCTGAGTAGGCATTTTCCTGGGCTGGAAATCTGTCACACTCCATCTCCCATTGGGTTCTGTCACTCCTAAATCCATTCAAATTCACTTTTTAGCTTTTAGCAACAGAATTCTTGGAGGAGCTTGGATAGGCTATTGCTTCCTTTCTGCTATCTTAGCTCTGCCTCCAGTAGCAACATTTATTTATTGTAAAGGCATATAATATTTAAGCATAGAAAAATCAGTTATCGAAATGAGTTTGGAATGATATATCCTAAAATTAGAATCTAATTATCCAATTATTTGCAATGGAAAAATAACAGAAGCTTTCCCAATACATTCTGAAGTAAACAAAGATCCCATTCTTTCCAGTATTGGTTAAATCAATTTTTGAAATACTCATAAAAGCAGCAAGTGGTGAGAAAGAAGTTATATGTTTAGAAATGGGGAAATAAGAAAGAAAATTAATCCTAGTTGCTGATTACATGATAATTTACTTAGTTAACCATGGTAAAAAATGCAAAGCACTTGAAAGAATGAATAATTTCAGTAAATTAAGACACAAAATAAATACACAAATATAAACATTCTCATACAGCAATAACAAAATCCAAGAGGAAATGGTAAAAAGGCAGAATTTATTGAAATAACTTCGGCAAATTTTTTTCAAAATAACTTTTGTTCAAAGTTATAGAAATCAAAATACCAAGCATATTCAATAGATATAAATGCAATTAGAAAATACTTATTAAATAAACAAATAATGAATTGTTATTGGAAGAATATTCAGTAAGTATGGCTGTGTCATGTTAAATATTCTGATACTAATTAATTCACAAATTTAATATTACACTAATAGAACTATCATGGCATACTTTGTAGAACATGCCAAAATATTTACAAAAGTAATTAGAAGGAACAAAGGATCTCGTATGACTAGGAAAAGAATGGGGGGAAAGAATGAAAGAAGAGTATTTCTAGACCTCAAATTATAATCTAACACTGTAACTATCAAAACTCTGTTTTAAAAAAAATATAAATTTGTAGAAAAGAGTGGATGACGAGGATGCGTAAAAAAATCTGATCTCAATAACCAAGTGTTTAATAAATCAGAGAACATAAATTAGAGGGGGGGAGGGGAGTATACCTTTTTTGATAATAGCTGCTGGAAAAATGAAAAAGCAGTTGGAAAGAAATTAGGATTACAACAAAATTTTCCAGCATTTACCAGAACAAACTCAAAATGTATATATGACCTGAATGTAAATGTAAAACACTAAAAAAAATCTAAAGTGGGCAAAGATGATCATATTTCTGACAATATTTGTGGTGTTTATATGTATTCATACATATATATGTATATATATATTTGTGATATATAGATATATAATATTTGTGATAACAGGTCATTTTGATCATATGAAAAATGTTTTTCACAAACAAAATGCAGCAAAGCTAAAAGGGCAAGAATTGATGGGAGGCAAGTTAGTTGCATCAACTATCTCTAACATATATCTTATATACAAGATATATAGAGACAATTAATGGGAATCTATAACACCAAGTACACCTTCCTAATTGGAAATAAACCAATAGTCATTTGCTAAGCATCTACTGTGTCCTAGGCACTATGCTATGGTCAAAGGGTACAAAGACAAAAATGAAACAGTTCCTGTTCTTAAGGACCTTATGTTGTGTGAGGATACAACATGCATGTATAGTATGTAAATGTATGCAATTTACATAAAATGAATACAAGGTTGTTTGGAGGGAAAGCACCAGAAGCTGGGTTGGGAAAATGAGAAAAACTCCATATAGGAAGTGGCATTTGAAATGAGTATTGAAGGAAATTAGGGATTTTAGAAAGCAGAGGTGAGAAAGGAATGCATTCTAGCCATGGGTAAAAAGTACAGGCAAAGCCATTGAGGAATAATAATGAGGCTAGGTTTAATTATTGTTGTTTTTATTATTCTAAAACAATAAATATGTGGAATAATACACAAGACTGGGAAAGTAGGGTGAGCTTTAGATGCCAGAGAAAGTTATACTTGATTTTAAAGGTAATAGGGAACACTAGACTTAATTGAAGAGAATGACGTGGTCAGAACTGTGTTTTAGCAATTTTTTGATAGTACTATAGAGGATGGGTTAGTGAGCAGAACTGAAATCAGGGAGGTCAAGAAGGAAGGTATTACCAAGTGATAAGGGAGGAAACAGGGAATGGAATAAGCATTCATATAGTATCTAATATGTGCTAGGCATTTTGCTAAGCTTAAAAAAATACAAACATTACCTCACAACAGTCCTTTGAGGTATGTGTAATTAATATCCCTGTTTTATAATTAAGGAACCTGAGGCAAATAGAGGGTAAGTGACTTGCTCAGGGTCACACAACTGGTTAATGTTTGAAGTCAGGTTTGAACTCAAGTCTTTCTGACTCCCGGCATAGTGCTCTATCTACTGCAATCTCAGATATTTCACAAGCAATGAGATTCATCTGTGGTGGCATCAATGTGAGTAGAAAGAAAGGAACAGATTTTTAAAAGTGCCATATGAGTAGAATTAGCAGGAATTGGCAATTGATTAGATATTAGGATTTGATTTATTCTTTTGTTGATTGTCTACAATTAAGAAAGTGAGAGAGGGATTGTTAATAATGCAAGTTAAATTTTAAAATGTGTCATGCATACTTTCCACCCCAGAAAGCCAATTGTTATGCATTTACTAACATTGATGGCCAAGTGTAGCAGTAGAATGGTTAATGTTGGTTAGAAGAACCAACAGGTTAGCCTCTTTATCAGAGCCTGGACTAGAGGATAGAATGGGGATGTACGTTAAATGTACATTACAGAAGAATAATTTATGTGACAAAATGCCTTAATTTTCTTGGTAAACTATAAAACAAGGTCTTTTGTGGGAGTTATGTGGGAGGCTCCAGAAGGGAAGAAAAAGTATGGAATAATTTCTGTGGTATCCATGATAGAGAAGTAACTAAAAGTATTAAATTACTAGAAAGAGCCCTAGGTTATCTAATAAGAATTTGTTGTAGAATGAGTCAACATGATTTCTTAGGACTCCAATAGCATTCCATAACCCCTAAGTTGAACCTAAGGGATAAGATGGTGGGAATGATCCAAGGTTGGAGCTTGTCCAGGTATGGTACAAAGATGCTAAGAGTAGAAGACCAATATAACAATTTGTATTGATAAAATGCAAAGTCAAGTTTAGGAAAGGAGCAAAATGAAACTAGAGTTGGAATAGTGGCCTGGCAGAATTTTGATGGTTGGATGGACTGAAGGTCACAGCTAGGACAAAGAATAGGTTTAGAAGAATTTAAACAAAGGAAAAGGTAGAATAATATGATGTTCTGGTTGCCTGAGAGAATGTCAGAATTCTTCATCATGGAAGCAGATTGTGGGTTATAAAAAAAATATGAAAGTTATAACTATTATGATGTGATATACAATCAAAAGGTATGAACAAATAACTCTAAAAATTGCCAACTATTAAATTGTGAACTATTGAAAACTGTACAAAAGATTACTTCAAATCATAAATGAAAAGAAAAAATGTAAATTAAAACAACTCTGAGGTTTTATTTTACTCTCAGAAAATTGGCAAAGATAACAAAAGATGTGAATAATCCTTATTAGAGACTATATAAAGGGGGCACACTAATACTTTATCTATAGGATTAAAAATTGGAATCATTCTAGAAGGCAATGTATTGGCATGGTTAGAATTGTTTATGATCCTCGGGACCCCTTGTGAATTAAAGATTCCCAGGACACATGGGTTCCCCATCTCTGATTACGGTTGCCATCACATGTCATATTCTCTGATACTAGTATTAAAAGGTCGTAGGACACTTAGAGGAGAAATGAAGTAAGGGACCAGAGATCATTAATGTTTCTCTCTATCTCTATCCCTGCCCCTTTCTTCCACTACATTTTAATTTGAAAAAAAAATCAAAGGAAGAACTATAATCCTTTTATCACTTTTCTCTGCACTTTTATCAACCTGTGGGACACATAAGACGAAGATATGACCAACACAACAGGTGAGTTTTTAAAAATCACTCCAGTAACTTTGTTTCCTTTGGAGATTAAAAGCCAATGTGTTGAACTGGTAAGTTGAGGCTGGGTTCTCTGTGCAATAGCTATCTGCTTCCCCTTTGCTTGACCTTGCCCTCAAGGTTTATATCAATCTCTTTGAGGAGGTATGTCATTCAAGCTATCTTTCATTCAGGCTATCCTCTTCCAGTGCCAGTCAAAATAATAGAGAGTCTGAATAACTTCTACAGAAGGACAGAAGGAGAGTGGAAACTAGTCACAATACTGGGGAGGGGTGGAAGTGGGGAAATTAATCCAAGAAAGCTGAGATCTCTAACTGGAAAAAAAAAAAGATACAATTGCTGTATGCTTTTTCATTTATGGGAGAAAATAAGTTCTTTTCCTAAACACAAAAATATAGATTTTTTTTGGACAGAGATACCAGACCTTGTCAGAATAAAGCACTATGAGAACCAGAAAAAGCCATGATCAGAAGACCTGAGCCCTTGGTTTGGCACTGCTGCCTTATCACTGTAGACAAGAAATCTCCCCTCTTTCTGAGTCCCGAGATTTTTTTTTCTCCATATAAGGATGGGACTAGTTTTAAGATGTTTATGGTCCTTCTATTTCTAACATTCTGATTCTATGCTATCCACATTAACAAGAAAGCATTTCACATTGATATTATCTTACAGTGTACTCTGGATAAAATTTCTGTCCTTTCCATTCAAAATTTTTACATACATTTTAGAGGCTACCCTGATTGAATAAAAAGAAATCTTAAATCAAGTCAGAGAGCATTACAAGACATATGACATAAAGATGGAAGTGACCTTAGAGATACTACAGTAAGACCCTCACATTGTTTTTTTTCTTTTTTCTTTTTTTTTTTTTTTGGAGGGGGAAGGCAGGGCAACTGGGGTTAAGTGACTTGCTTAAGGTCACATGGCTACTAAGTGTTATGTGTCAGAAGCTGGATTTGAACTCAGGTCCTCTTGACTCCAAGGCCAGTGCTCTATTCACAGTGCTACACAACCATTCCAAAACCCTCTCATTTTACCAGTGCATAAATTGACTTTAAGATAGATGAAGTGATTTGCCCAAGCCCATATCCTATGATTCTAAGTATAGCTTTGTAAAAAGCATTGGATTAATAGTCATACAAACTGAATTCTAATTCTAATTCTGCCACTTAGTGACCTTGAGCAAGTCTCTTCAACTTTCTTGTATTTGGTTTCCTCATCTGTAAAATGAGAGTTTTGTATTCAATAACCTCTAATGTCCCTCCGACTTTAAATCTATGATCCAATGATCCATCATGTCAGGCTGCCCTATCACTAATCCCAAATGATTTTTTTTCCCCAGAAACATAAATTTTCAATCATCTTTTTAGGTTTTCTAACTTATAGGTCAGAGAAATGATGTCAAGTTGTGACTGGAAGTCCAGGCTTCTTTATTTTCACCTGCAGGTGAAATATCTGGGTGTCATTGCCTCCATTTACCCTCAATTGTTCAAAAGGGGACAAAGTGATATATTACTACTTGTTTTTGGTTCTACATCAAGAGCCTCATAGGGGGATCTGCCTAGAGGAGAAACAGTCTGCCCCTTACAAAGAGTGGAGTACCTCTCAGCACTGTCAGAAGTCATACATAATTAGATAAATGCCAAGCCTGGAACAGTGTTCTTTTCTGCTAGCATTTAAGTTCTATTCTTCAAATACTGATAGGTTAGTATGAAAATACTATAAATTCAGGTGAATTTTTAACTGAGAGAAATGAAAGTTAAAATGATAGCATTATTGACAGCTAAGTGACACAGTGAATAGAGCACCATCCCTGGAGTTAGGAGGATCTGAGTTCAAATCTCGCCTCAAACACTTGACACACTTACTAGCTGTGTGACCTTGGGCAAGTCACTTAACTCCAATTGGTTTGCCTTTCCTCCTCCAAAAGAAAAAAAAATACTATTATCACTGAATAAGTGAAGGGGAAGAGATTCAAAAGAATAGAATCAAATTGAGATTTTCAACATTTCAACCACATATAGTCAAAATGCTATAACCCACAGGACCTGACTAAAACATTCAGTGAGTTAAGGAAATCAGCCCTAGTTTTTCTCAACTAAAATTTTTATATATTAAAACCATCCATCCAATGTAGGAGACTGTGTCCTTCTCATTAGAAAGCCAAAGTAATTTCTGTTTTGTGTGTGAGCACAAACATGGTGCTGTGTAAAGCAAAAATTCCTTACCTCAAAAACCCTATATTTTAAAAGATACCAAATGCTTTGATACCAGTTATTTTCTTGGGAAACACAAATACACACATATGTATATGTAAGTATATGTGTGTATACACATATACATTTATGTATATATGTGTGTATGTACTCATATACACACACGTCTATTATATGTATTACATACACAGATAGGTATATATGCATATGTATGTGTATTGGGGTGTATGTGTGTGTGTGTGTGTGTGTGTGTGTTCTTTATGTTTTTTTTCCAGAAATACCTATATTCCAAACTAGAAGAAGAGAGAGACAAAAAAAAGACCAACTTTTAACTTTTTAATTTGAGGAGATACTAGCAGTCATATAATCCAACCCATATTTAAATAGTGGAGAAAAATTTTTTTTTCCCCAAAAGATTACAAATGTATTTTTGGAGAGACAATGTGATAAAATGGAGGCCAACTTTCAAACCAGAAGTCCTAGGTTTAGGTCCTGTCTCTGACAGGGACTGGCTTTGTAACCTTGGACAAATTCAGAACCCCGGAGAGCTCTCTAAGATTAGATATTGCAGATTAGGAAAAGTGGTTCTCTGAGTTATTTGAAGGAGCTTTATCACTTAAAGTGCGTTACTCCAATGAAATCACAGGTTTGGTTCCCCTCTAACACCACTACCACCCCCCAAAAAAGAGTGACAGGAAGTAAGGTAGACTTCAGATGTAAACCCTTTAGAGTACAGGATTCAACAATGAGAGAGAGAAAAATCTCACTTAAGTGGCTTACATTTTTATAGAGCTTAAGGTTCATAAAATGTTTTCTCACAACAATCACATAAGGCAGAAAGTGAAACTATTATTATCCCTATTTTACAAAAGATAGAACTGGGGATGAAAAAGGTTAAGTAGCTGCCTTAGATCACACAAATGATAGCAGTTAAGGCTGGAGTTCAAGATACCTTTTTATGCCTTCCAGTGTAGTTTTCTTTACACTGTCAGAGGAAAACAAAATCATAAAATTTAGGACCATTAGAGAACTTAAATGTCAAGGAGTTCAACCCCCTGATTTTTCATATATGGAAACTTAGGCTCAGAGTGGAGGATTCATGTGATGATAGGCTTAGAATTTCCAGAAACTTTAGAGATCTTCTGGTCTACCTCTGTCATTTTCAGAAAAAGGCCTGAGAAGTGAAGTGAACGACCCAAGGTCAAATCATACAGGGAGAACTAGCATAAAAGAGAAGTTCTAGAGTTTGTGAACTATTTATCTTCTGAGGTTTGACTTAGCAAGTCAATAGTTTGATTGGAAATTTACTCCTATCACTCATTTTCATCACTCTATAGCTATCCTGTCTTAGATACTTGCTACCAATATGGCCTCGGTCAAATCACTTAAGAACTCTTTGCCCTCCATGTCCTCAACTTTAAGATGAGGAGGCAGGAGTAAATAACATCTCTGGTTCCTTCCAGCTCTAAATCACTGATTCTATGATCCCTTTTCTTGCATTCCCCTTTAAGAACTTAGTGGGGAGGAGAGACTGAATACTCATGATTAGTGTGGCTAATGAATTGAACTGTCAGATGATTGCCTAAACTGTGCTCTTCATTTGCATTTGTTGTCATTCCAAGGCAATGAAAAGCTTCCTTTCCTCAACAGCAATGACACCTGAAATATCCCTCAGGGCAGAGTGAAAAATTTGGAGAATTAAAAAGCCTACAGCTGAGAAAACAGCCTGAGAGACAGCCCATCAGAATGAAAGAAGGAAGCTGCAGAAAGGTCAGAAAACAGCATGTAACCTATGGTTCAGGATGAACAGCAGAATCTGGATTTTGATGTCAAGGGAAAGAAAAACAGCCACTTCAATGGTATCATTTTTCCCTTTTTAGTGCTGTTTTTGTGAGAACTTAAAATTCAAGGCTCTCACATAACAGTCAGAATAACTATCACCTTTTATTTATGGAATGGTTCCAAAAAAGGCATCAACTCTTGGTAGCACTGGACCCCAACTGAAAGAGGGCAATCAGAGCCAAAAAAGACTTTACTATCAGTAGGAGAGGCATTAAACTTCCTCCACAATTTCTAAGGCTACTTATTGAGTGTTGGCTATATACCCAAAATCAGTTAGATGATTCTGGAGATATTTACTATGCAGAACAAGAGAAATCAGCATAGGCTAGAGGGGTCATGTGAGGAAATTTGTTTCCAAAGAAATGGGTAAAAAAAATAGGACATTCGGGATTTTAATCCCAATCCTTTATCTTCAAACCCAGCATTCCTTCTATGGAAGCACCATAATCTGTTTTTTGACCTTCTTTGTATCCCCAGCATTTAGCACATTTCCTGGCATATAGCACATGCTTACCAAAATATTTTACAATATTTTGGAAGCACAGAATTGTCCTGCACACATCCTGAAGGAGAAACAGGACTAATGGATGTAAGAGACAGGACTAATGGACTAAAGATTTCAGTTCAATAAGCAGGACGAATTTCCAGTTCAACGTACTTTTCTTAAGCACCTACCATGTGTTAGACTTCTTGATCAGCAAAGAAGATGCAAAGCCAAGAATGAGACAGCTCCTGCTCCAAAGAATTTGTGAATATTCTGTTACTGGAGATGCAGAGGAGATAGCAGTTTGGGGATTCAACTAGATTATATTAAAAGCCCCGTGCATCTCTGAGACTTGTTTAATGTTACAGTTTTGTTAAGAAAGTAGGATTTGAATAATGTGTAGAATTTCTGTGGGCAAAGAAGATAAAATATGCCAGAAGGAGTTATAAGTAAAGGAATGCAGGTAGGAAAGAATGTCATGCTTTGGGAAATACTCTTCTGCAGAAAAGAAAAATTCATGATAGGAAGCAATGGGAGATAACGTTATATGTTTTATTTTTAAGGTTGAATGGTTGGCTGGCTTTTGTTGTTTTCTTTTTACCAAAATAAAATTTCATTGGAACTGCTGGTAAGAAAAATCTCTCAATTAATGCAGATCAGCAACTGATATATAATATAGAATCACAAGAAGTTGCCTAAGGGTATTTAGAAAGTAAGTGACCTTCTACAAGGTTACAAAGCTAATCTGTCAGAGAAAAGTCTTCCTCGAAAGGCAATTTCCTAACCTGACCCCATCATACTGGCAGGGGATCAGAGAGATGCCATTCCATCCAGCGCTGGTCTCCTAGGTTGGCCTCTTCCTGCTTAAAAGAGATCCTTGCAACATTGAAAGGACAGAGAGAGATGACATACCTTCCTGCTTCTTCTTCCCATGTTCTATTCTAGCCTGCCTTCTGGATAGGAGACAAATGCTATTCTATTAGACCCCTTCATTTGTCCCCTCCCCTGAACTAATGCCCAAAGTACAACCCTTAATAATGCTAATCATCCTCCTGACTTGATTAAACAATGATTAACACACCCCCATGTAATCTTACACTACCCATCCCAGTGACATGTACTCCTGATGTGATTACACCAACTTATTTTCTACCCCATCCCCACTAGTTTCTTATTCTCATCTCCCTCAACCCAAACACCTAAACATTGCACTCAGAACTATCTACCCATTCCATTGTGCTCTTTGAAATACATGTTCCATAAGTAACAAATTTGTCATAATCTTCAAACCTTTTCCTTTCCCACTCCTTTCATTTTCTAAGTGTCATTGAGAACTGGCTCCCTCCTGAATACACAGTCTCCCTGAGAGTCTTTTCTAATACTAAGTGTACTTTCATTAATTCTTCACCCCCAGCTCCTTGATCCTGATGGGAGAGCTAGAATAGCCCAGGCTTTCCCTCTCCCTCTTTCAGTCAGTAACTACTTGTGCTTTGAATTTCAGTCAATCTACATCTGTCACCAAATCAAAATTCTGGTAGCTGATTTTACTGAACTGTCTCAGTCTTTCCTAAATGAGTTCATTGACTAGCTCACAATCTTTCTTTCATTGCCTGCCTTCATATTAGGAGACTTCTATACACATGCTGATATAATCTCACTACAACCCACTACCTTAACTTACACATTTCCAACAACCTACTTCTCCCTCCCACCAGAGCTACACACAAAGATGGTTGTGATAAGTATAAAGTTTATATTGTTTGATGTTATAGTTATAATTATAGGACACCAATATGGAATCACTTAGGCTAAGTGGTACCCAATATTCATAAAAGCATATAGGCAGATGTAAAAGTTTGTATTTCTTCCTTGTCCTTATCTATATTAACTTTGTCAAGCAGAAAATGCTCTAAGTTGTCGACTAGATGAAGTTCTTGACCTGTAGTAGTGGTCCTGAGTCACTATAATTTTTTGATTCCTTTTTAAAAAAAATATTTTATTTATTTATTTTTTAGTTTTCAACATTCATTTCCACAAGATTTTGAGTTACAAATTTTCTTCCTGTCTTTCCCCTACTCCCACCACCAGATAGCAAGCCTACTAAGTACCTCTTTCTCCAGTCTGCTTTCTCTTAAATGCTCCCCCATCCTCCTGCCTGAATTTCTAGTAGAGAAAGATGGATTTCTATACCCCAGTGCCTGTAAACAATTTTATTAACATCTGTTTTAAAACCTTTGATTTCCAGATTCTTTCCCTTCTTCCCTCCTCACCCACTCCCACTGAGAAGACAAGCAATTCGACATAGGTTGTACATGTATAGTTATGCAAAATGTTTCCATAGTAGTTAAATTGTGAAAGACTAATTATATTTCCCTCTATCCTACCCTGCCCCCCACTTATTCTATTTTCTAATTTGACCCTACTCCTTTTCAAAAGTGTTTGATTCTAACTACCCTCTGCCCAATCTGCTCTCCCTTCTATCATCCCCACTTTTATATCCTTCCCCCCTATTTTCCCTAAAAGTAGGATAAGATACACAATTGAATGTGTAGGTTATTCCCTCCTTAAGCCAAATTCAATGAGAGTATGGTTGCCCCATTCTCTTTCACCTTCCTGCTCTTCCCCTCCATTGCAACAGTTTTCTCTTGTCTCTTTTATATAAGATAATTTACCCTATTCTATCTCTCCTTTTCTCCTTTTCCCATTATATTCCTCTCTCACCTCTTAATTTTATTTTTATTTTTTAGATATCATACCTACCTATTCAACTGATGCTGTGCCCTCTGTCTATGTATACATGTACACACATATACATACTCACATATGTATTTATACACACATACAACCTCCTATGCATACATATATTTGCTCATATACATATGTATATACATATAAACTCCCTTCAACTATCCTCATACAGAGAAAAGTCTTATGAGTTACAATTATCATTTTTCCACATAGCAATGTAAATAGTTCAACTTTCATAAGTTCCTTATGATTTCTTTTTCCTGTTTACCTTCGCATGCTTCTCTTGCTTCTTGTATTTGAACATCAGATTTTCTGTTCAGCTCTGGTTTTTTCATCAAGAATAGTTGAAAGTCCTCTATTTCAATGAATGACAATATTTTCTCCTGAAGCATTCTACCCAGTTTTGCTGGGTAGGTGATTCTTGGTTTTAATCCTAGCTCCTTTGACCTCCATAATATCATATTCCAAGCCCTACAAACCCTTAGTGTAGAAGCTGCTAGATCTTGTGTTATCATGATTGTATTTCCACAATACTCAAATTGTTTCTTCCTAACAGCTTGTAATATTTTCTCCTTGACCTGGGAACTCTCGAATTTGGCTATGCTATTCCTAGGAATTTTATTTTTGGGATATTTTTCAAGAGGTGATTGGTGAATTTTTTCAATCTCTATTTTGCCCTCTGGTTCTAGAATATCAGGGCAATTTTCCTTGATAACTTCTTGAAGGATGATTTCTAGGCTCTTTTTTTGATCATGGCTCTCAGGTAGTCCAAGAATTTTTAAGTTATCTTGGATCTTTTTTTCAGGT
>JAQQSV010004139.1:0-14908 GCA_028646515.1 Pseudochirops corinnae | reverse complement strand
AGATTTATTTTGACAGAATGTAGCTGGGGTGGGGTGGGGTGGGGTGGCAAGGATATAGGATGAAGCCTTGCCTTAGCTGAAGCAACATTTGTTTGGAACCCTCACTGGGCTGGCTTCATGGAAATGGGCCTCTGTGAATCTTTGTTCAGATCTTCCTCCTCCTTTGGTTTCCAGCAGGATCCTAGTCTGAGCAAACCCTGGCTGCTAATATGGTAGTGGAAGAAGCAAGGCTAAGAGGCCCAGGCCTGGTATTGGAACCTGGGCTCTTCCATTTACTGCCTGTAGGACTTTGGGCCACTTGGGTCCCAGATTCCTCATCTATAAAATAAAGGAGTGAGACCAGATTCCCTCTAAGGTGCCATTCTGTAATTCTTACTGTAGGACTCCATACCCCATTCTTCCTGAAGCTGCCTCAGTCTGAAATTTTGCCTGCAGCCATGATTCATGACAGCAGGTGTGTGGAACTGTTTGGCACTCTAGGACTTTGTGGTAGAAGGACAACACTTTCAGTTTGTGATCAGGCTTGCCTTTGGGCATAAAGACAAAAGGAGAGGCAACATCCCAAGGCCTAACCTCAGAGCCAGATACGAGAAGATCAAATTGGAAAGGGTGTTAGAAGGGAAACTGAGAGCAGGAAACAGGTGCTTACCTAAGTTACCAAAACCTAATTCAGCTGTATTTCCAGAAACCGATAACATGGCACACAGTGTGAGGAACTGGCCTGCAATAAGTTGCTTGAGGGTAAAGAATATGTGTGTGTGTGTATGTCTGTCTGTCTGTCCATGTCCATGTCTGTGTCCCCTTACCATTCCTTAGAGTAATGTTTCCAATGTTTCTATCTTGTCCTCCTTTCCCTGGAGGAAATACTGCTTATTAAAAAGCAGCACTAATATCCCTAAAATGCGGCTAGCGATTCTCCTCTTTTGTCCCATTATTTCCCCACTTTTAAAGAAACAAAATAATCTGGAGACTGGTGGTTTTCCAGTGTCTTGGTTTGGCTGAATCTTGGCTATTTATACTGTCTTCCATAGATCAGAGGACATTTCTTGGTTCCTTTGGTTTCATAGGAACACAAGTTTGGAGGTCTGGGACCTTACAGGTCATGTGGCCCTGCTCCTTTATTACAGCCAAGGAAGAAACTGAGGCCCAGAGAAATTAAGGGGCTTGCCGAAGGTCCCATGGGAAATGGCAGAGGCAGGATTTGAACTCAGGTCCTCTGACTCTACATTCAGGACTGGTGCTACAATAGGTTACTAAAAAATCCAATTCAACTGTATTCCTGAACATGAATAACATGTTACGTGGTGGGAAGAATCTACTTGCAAATTATTGTTTGGGGGCAATTGAATAGATAGATACCAGCCCTGGAGTCAGAAGGACCTGAGTTCAAATGCAGCCTCAGACACTTAACATTTACTAGTTGTGTGACCTTGGGCAAGTCACTTAACCCCAAATGCCCTGCCCTCCGCCCCTCCAAAAAGCAAAAAAAAAAATTTATTATTTGTAAGTGGAGCGTGTGTGTATGTGTGTGTGTGTGTGTGTGTCTACACACACCCTTCCCATAGAGGGATATTTTCAGCACTGGATTTGGGGTCAGAGGACCTGGGTTCAAATCTCAGTCCTGTTCCTAAGTAACAGTTTAAATTCAGGCAAGTCCTTTGGCATCCCCAGACCCCAGTTTCTTTCTGCTTTAAATGAGGAGGCCAGACTCACTAACTTCCCAGCTCCTTTCCAGTCATAGATATGGGATTGGGGATGTGACCCTACTTGAGTAATTTTACTTCCTTGGCCCTCCTTTTCTTTCTCCTCAAAATGAAGGAGTTGGACTCAGTGGCACCTGAGATCTCATCCACTTTGAGAGCTGTGAGCCTCTATGACCCCTTGCTCTTTCTCCACCACCCATGTTTAGTCTGCTGTAGCTGTGGGATTTGAAGCCCATTGTGTTGTCTTTTAAACATTTCCACCTTTTATCTTTCAACAAGTCCTAGAAAGAAACCTTCTAATGGGTTCCTCAGTATTGGCTTTTAGAAGATAGGAGGGAGTTTCTTTATTTTGACAGGTGGTTGGTGAAAGAAGTTCTTCAAGGGTGGGGTGAGGGAAGAAGGGACTAGCTGAGAGGCTCTTGTTTTTAGAAGGTCTGACAAATGGCAAGTAGTATCTTCAGAGAGGCACTCCCCAGTGAGGAATGGAATTGGAAGGTGCATAGGATCATGTAGCTAGCCTCTTTGAGTGACATTTCTGGACCTTTCCCTCTTAAGGACCCCACTCTCCCACATTCCACAAAACTAGGAGGTGGAAAATGAAATAACAGATTGGAAAATGAATTTTCTTGACTAAATGGCAGCAGTGGGGCATTCCAAGTATGTGTTAACTTGTCATTAAGACTATCAGAACTACCGCCTGGGTCAACACCTGTATGTCTGAGCTCATAGCTAAGTTTGTCAGGGTGTGTAGTGGACTGTGTTGGAGATCATGCTAATGGGAGGGATGTGCATGTGCATACATGGGAAACAGAAGCTAATAGGATTTAGAGTTGGAAGGGACCCTGCGGGCCATTGGATCCTAGACTCTCATTTGACAGGTGAGGAAACTGAGGCCTAAAAAAAAATGAAGTGACTTGGCTAAGGTTACACAGATAGTAAATGGCAGGCCTGGGATTCAGACCTAGTTCTAGCACTCTGGGTCCTGTTCGGAGCACTTGGTGTCATGGGACCCATGACTAGAAAATGGTTTTCGAAAGGATAGTTTTCAAGGGGACCAGAATATAAAGGGAGAGTAGTTGATCACAAACAATTCCTATGACCAGAATAAGGAAGCATGGCGGCAAAGATCAGTGGAGATGGAAATAAGAGTATCGCCATTTGGAGCCTAGGACAGATGGAGTTATTAAGCTGCTAGATCAGGAGGAGAGTTTGCCCATCTTTTAGCCAAGAATCTGACAAAGTATCTCCCCCTGCTCTTGGGTTCTTGGTTTTCCTCCTACTCTTGTGGAGAGCTGTGGCCTAGACCAGAGATGTCAAATCTGCAACCCACAACGCTCCCTCCTGTGGCCCAAACCAGATTAAAATGTAATTGAGAAATATCGAGTAAAATAAATAAAAATACAAGAAACCATAGACAATATGGCATTTGAAAACTAAGTCACTGTGCAGCCTGTAGGGATCCTTGTGTTTGGTTTAGTGGCCTCCATTTCTATTTGAGTTGGATAGTGCTGGCCAAGAATTCAGGGCTTCTTGGTTGTGACCCACAGTTAAAGAAATGCTGAAGGGGTCTTGAATGGAAGAAGTTTAAGAAACCTGGTCTAGATGACTGTTCAGTCTGATGGGTTGAGAATCAGAATGTTTATTGAAGGTTCCGTGGTGGTTTGACCAAAGACCTGTAGTGGAGTAGCCCAGGGATCTATGCTATACATTCTGATGTTTTTATAAGTCACTTCAGGGCCCAGGTGATATGCTATCTAATTTGTAGAGGACACAAAGCTAAGAGGGGTAGTAGAACACTGGATGGCAGAATCAGGATTCCAAAAGATTCTGACAGGCTAGACCAGCGGTTCTCACCCTGTGGGTCACCACAGACACTGTTCCTCCATCTGTCTCCAGGCGGGTCCGCCCACGTGCAGATACGCCCACATACGAGTATTAAAGGGTCACGGCATTAGGAAGGTTGAGAACCCCTGGTCTAGACTGTTAGGGGATGTCTAATAAGAAGTGACAGGCCTTTCACTGCCCTTTCTACCATCCCCTGATTCGCCTTTGTGTTGGTGGAGAAGGGTCCATAGAAGTGTTACATGTAGTCCTAGAGTTTGGCTTTGGTTCTTTGGCAGAATAAATTCCTCATCTTTATCACTGGACTCAAATGAGGGTGAGGTTTGCAAAATGCTTTACATAATTTCATTTTAGACTCATGGCAGCCCTGTGAAGTTGCTATGGCATAATTGTTCCTTTTCCATTTTACAGATGAGTAAATTGAGACTCAGATAGACTAAGAGCTTGCCTCATAGTCTTCTAGTTGTTAAGAGGCAAGATTAGAACCCCAGTCGTCTTGACTCTGTGTAGCTCTGACATCACAAAGATTCCATGGATATACCAAGTTGAACTGCTTGGTCTGCTCTGAGTCCTAATATCACTGAATAAATAAATAATTAGATGAGGGAAACACATATTTAAGAAAATTGCTTACCCTTTGCCCTTTTGGGCTAAGGTTTGATGATGGGGGGCGAGGGAGAGACGAGGAAATGTTGAGATCCCAGATAAACTGACACTACTCTGTATCTATACAGAGCACTTTGCAAACCTCTGTAAATATTCACAATTATTTTCTTACCCACCTCTTAAAAAGATGCCAGAACTCAATACAGTGAAATGAGCTAAAGTCGTGCGAGCTCAGAGTACAAGAGAAATCTTAGCCTGGAAATGCTGCAGTTTGACTGATTGGACTTTGTGCCTCCAAAAGTCCACTGGGGACTGAGTCTGAGGGAATTTCCATGGTTTCTACTGTGGGAATTGGGAGAAAGAACTCTAACTCTGAGTAAGGAAGGAAATCGAGTCCCCTAGTTACAGATAGATGTGTTCTAAAATAAGCATTTTTAACGTGAGATAAAACATCTGACCAAGAGATCCACTGTTCGCTAAAAAATGGCATTCTTAAAGGGCAAGGGTGTCTAGATCTGTTTCTCATATGAGGTCCCTGAGAGACATATTTCTCCTACCTGACCTACTGCATGCCTGTTGGAACTGGTAAATGTAACTTATTGAGACTCTTAGGAGTAATCTGTCCCATTCTCAGGAATACCCATGTACCCATCTCCATTGCCAGGCTACTTTGGAGTCAAGTTGACATCCTCTAAAGAGCTCAGAATACTCTTAAAAATCCATTTCTAGTCTCAGGACCCTCCCTACCCCTTACCTGTTTCCCTCTTGTTCTCCAGGTTTTTAAACTTAAAAGATAAGGGGAAACCCACATGCTTTCCAGTTGTAGCTTAGAATACAGCTGGAGTCTTAGCCAACCTGTTAGCCCTTCAGTTGCACTAACAGGGTCTAGTGAATACCTGTTTCCCAAGATTTAAGGCATAGACAGGAGAGAAGAAAGAAAGGAGGAGGATGAAAATGGTGGGGAAGTGAGTAGAGATGGGGGAGGGAGGGAGGGAGAGAGAAAGAGAGGAGAGGACAGAGAGAAGGAGAGAGAGGAGGGAGGGAGAGAAAAGAGGAAGAGGAGAGGACAGAAGGAAAGAAGGAGGGGGAGAGAGAGGAGAGAGGGAAGGAGAACAAGAGGAGGGAAAGGAAAGAGGAGGAAGGAAGAGGGGGAGAAGGAGAAAGAAAAGGGAGAGAGGAAGAGGAGAAAGGGGAAGGAGGGGAGAGAGAGAAGGAGGGAAGGAGAACAAGAGGAGGGGAGGGAAAGAGGAGGGAGGAAGGGGGGAGAAGGAGAGAGGAGAAAGAGAAGAGGGAAGCACAGGGAGACAAAGAAAGAGGGAGATGCAGAGAGAAAAGGAGCTAGCTAACAGCAGTCATTCAGTGGCCTTCCCCATCTAGTTGCTGTTCTCTTTGAGTGATGGTCCTCACATGCACCTCTCTTCTGTTTAAATAAAGCCAACAGGTTAAATAACTCTTTCACTTACTTTGAAATGTTGTGCTACCAATGGATGGTTATCTGGGCTTCCCTATAGATATGAATAGAATCTTTGAGATTCTGTAAGGTTTTCCACAGACTGAGATGAAAAAAGAATGACCAGTGCATTTCTTTTCTTAGAGACTGAGAATGTAAAGTATATTTAATGTAAAAGATTACACCCTCTCAAAGGCCTGGACACCTGGGAAGGGATTTTTTTCTTGTTTTTTTCCTCCCTTTTTTCTTGGTTTTTCTTTTTTCCCCTTTTTTCCTTTTTTCCAGGTGTGTGTGTGTGTGTGTGTGTCTTCATGTGTGTGGGAGGCATGTATATATGTGTGTATGTATGTTTGTGTATGTGTATGCATGTGGGGGAGGACATCCCTCTAGCCTCTTCATCCCCTCCCCTTTTGGAAACTCCATGTAGCTGTCAAATTGACCCTGCAGACATCTGGAACCAGTGCTCTTGCAGGGGTACTGCTTGAACTCTTTCATCTCCTTCTGCATCAGAAACTCCACGAAAGATATTTGGTAGGCCAGGATGTCTTCGGGGATGGGCCCTTAGAGAGGGCGCTGGGTGAGTCCCTTCTTCCCCATCTATATGGGAAGCTCCCGGGAAGTTGTTTGGAAAGCCCAGAGCTCTTATTGAATGGGCCATGATAAAGAATATTGCTCGGGGTTGCCCATCTCCTCCTCCACCATAACTTCCCTGAAGGTTGACAGGTAAGGGAGGGGGTGACCTGGGATGGGCCACAGGAGGTGGTATGAGACCAACTCCATTGTCACCCCTGGCCCCAGCCTGAGTTCGGTGGAAGCTGTAGAGGAAGACTTGAGGCCTTCTGTGATAGGTAACTGGATGGAGCATAGCTCGATCTCCTCCATCTCCTCCAGCAAAGCCTCTACTCCCTAGACCTTGGATCATATTAGGCTGAGCCTGAAACCTTCTGAGGTGGACAATAGGTGATGGTGGTCTTATGACGCCTCCTTCTCCTCTTGAGCGTTCTGTGGATGCCATTTCGGAAGTCCTTATCCTAGCTGCAAAGGATGAGGGATGAGCACGATGCTCTCGCTCCGTCATTCCCTCTCGCATTGGAGGCTTCACTACTTTTATCAAGATTCCAGTCACCTATCAAGGACAATCGTCCATGTCATCACTACCACGGCAACCTGAATGCTGGGGCTCATTCATTCCATTAACTCCATTACTGATTGGCTACCATAATGCCATAGCAACATCTACTTGGAAACAGACAAATGAGAATTCTTAAAAAGCTACTTGCTCTAAAACTCCTAATTTTAACTGAAAGCTACCTACTCTGCCAATCCTACTGTCCACATGCCTCCCAGCCCAATACTGTAGCCCTGATCATTTTCACTCAAGTTTCCTGCCCTGGGTACAAACTCTATGCCCCTACTATATCTTCCTTTTCTCTTAACCCCTTCTGGGTCAGCACTGCTCCTTCTCAGGCCTGCTGTGGCTCAGCCTGTCCCTCTTGCAGCTCCAGTCCTAAGGTGGCTTTTGCTTATTCCCCCTGCCTATGGGAACTCCTCTGTATTACCACCTCCTCAAAAGAACTGAGACCTGGCTTTCCCCAGAGGAAAGCACACTTCTTGACCACTTCTTGAGTTCGTTCTCTCTGGACTCATAGGGCTCAGATGATGGTGTTATCTACTCTTCCCCACTCTGTCCTCTGGATTGTCCCTCTGCTTAGTCTTTGTTGGAGTCAATCCTGCTCTACCTATGTCCTTGATCCCTCTCCCCTCTAGGATTTTGAGTAATCCTCCCATCTCTCTGTCACAAATCTTTAGTCTTCCATCTCTGTTGACTTCTCATCGGGTCAACACGATCACCTCCCCAAAACAACAAAAGCCTTGCCTTGGTCCTATTCAGACCCTTGAGTTCCCTTCCATTCACCAGTCAAGTTTTTGAAAAGGTCACCTACTGTCTTTACCTCCTCATCCATAGATTGCTTCCCGACCCCTGCATTCTAGCTTCTGTCCTCAATGCTCCTTGAAAACAACCCAAGTCATCAACATAGGAATCCGATGCCTCTTCCCCCTCCCCTGCAGTCTTCGCTGTCTTTCTCCTCTGTGTAGCGTTTGACCCAGCTGACCTTTTGTGTACTCTCTCGTGCTTTGGCTTTTGTGATACCACTGTCTTCAGCTCCTTGGGTCTCTCCTTAGATCATTCCTTCTCTCTCTTCCTGACCCCTCCCTTACTGCCATGCCGTGACAATATCTACTCATTAAAAGACAAAGGAGAATTTCTGAAAAGTTGCTGTTGTCCTTAAACTCCTGGGATAACCTTCTCAGTCATTCTGTCCTTCTGTAGAGGAAGACTTGAGGCCTTCTGTGATAGGTAACTGGATGGACACAGCCATTTAACTGAAAGTCTTGGAACACAGACCATAGAATCTAGAATTGTTTGGGGAATCTTTCTCTTTCTCCAAAGCATAGCTCTGGTACCACCTGCCCGAGGTCTTTGATGGTTCCCTGCCCCAGCTACTAGTGTTTTCGCCCTCTCAAAATCGCATCATGCACACAACAGATAGGTAACTGTGGACATGTCTCCTCAGTGGCATGCAAACTCCATGATGGCAGGGACTGCTTCCTTGTTACTCAGTTCACTTGGCAGCAGAGTGATAGAGATAGAGTGCCAGCCTTGGAACTAGGAATATGCTGGTTCATGTCCTGCCTCTGAAATACACTGGATGTATGACTCTGAGCCAGTTACCTACACTCATTTCCCCTAACATTTTAAAGTCATGGATGGGCTGCAGATCTTCTCTGCTTTAGTGGGGGGGGGGGACAATTTCCACAAGAAGAGTTTCCCACTTGAATGAAATCACAGCTCCAGACTAGCAACAACAAAAGGAAGGTTTGTCTGATTGGATTGATGATTGTGACAGCTCCTGTATTTTAAAGTCTACCAACCTCTTCACATTAACCCAGCCAGTTTGGTGGTAGCCTCATCTGAGAGGTGTGAAAACTGAGGCAGGGGTCACCCTCTTCTCCCATAATGCTTCAGCTGTGCACAAAGAGGGATCGTCAGAGGCTCTATTCCTAGTCTTTGTTTTCTCTCTACCTCCCAGTCCCTACATCCTCTCAGGACTCTTTTAGGCCCTTCACACTGCTCTATTTTCCCTTTTCTCCCTTTGAAGTCTTGACCCTTTGGCTAAACAGTTTGGTATCATCTTCCCACAGCATAGTCTGTGTCTCATCCCTGTGATTTTGCACAGGCTGTTCCGCCATGCCTAGAATGGCCTCCCTCCCTATTTATACCTCTTATAATCCCAGTGTCCCCCCTCCTAGATTGAGCCTTCCTGTGTTCCCCACCCATATATGCTTACTGAATTTCCCCTGATAAAATGTTAGCTCCCTAACAGTAGAGACTGTTCAACCATTGCTTTTGTGTGCTCACCATCCAGATCAGTACCTGGCACATTCAATAAATGCTTGTCGATCAGAAGATTGATGTCCACTCCACCATGTGTGAGGAGGGTTCTATTTTCAAAGAAAGTAGAATAAGGCTTTGTGCCAGTGTTTGCCCATGATAAATGCGCATTCCAGCCTGTCAGCCATTTTGTTATCCTCAGAGTTGCCGAAGGGCCTTTGGCCACAATTCTATGTGTTTCTTGCTTTCGGTCTTGGAAATCTAATACACCAGTTGGAAGACTTGGGTACTCTTTAAATCAAATATACAAGAGCCCACTAGTCAATATAAGAAGACTATCCAACGGGAGAGGCTGTGGGCAGAGGGATTGGTTTCTGATAACTTGCTTGTGTACCTTTTCATCGCTTGATAAAGACATAGGCATAACTTTATCGTAAGGCAAAGTTTCCAGGTAGAATGAGATGGCAGAGGTGGACCAGTAAACCACTCCAGTATCCTTGCCAAAGGAAACCCCAAATGGGATCATGAAGAGTTGGACAGGATTGAAAAAACAGCTCAACAACAACGACTGTTTCCAGATGCTGAGTGTTAGGAAAGAAATAGATCAATGGTCAGCTTATTCAATGTACAATTGTTGTTGCTGAGTTTCTACTCTTTGTTAACACTCTGCTTGGTAGCATGCTTGTGCCATCATCAATGAATGGCACTACTTTTGTAAGCAGAGGTTCTGAATTCGAGTCCTGACTTTAGCTGTGGGATGGCAAGTGAGTCCTTCCCTTCTCCTCTGAGCCTCTCTTCTGCACCTCTGTAAAGGCAGGGTCATCATGCTTGTAACTCCCTACCTCACAGGGCTCATCAAATCAGCGATGAATGGCAAGGGCCCTGGCAGTGGTGCTATCCCATACACACATTCTTACACACTCACTTGTTAAGCCTCAGTTCCCCTATTTGTTTGAAGACCTGGGTTCTAATCCTGCCTTGTACATGAACCAGCAGAACAAATCTTAGCAGCTTTTACTTTCCCGACCTCAGTTCTCTCATTTGTCAAATGTGGATAATAATAATTTGGGTCCTGTCTGCCTTGGAGGGTTGTGGGGGCGATCAAATAATAGTGATGAATGTGAAGTGCTTTGCAAACCCCAAAACACTACGGAAATGCAAGCTGTTGTTATTATTACTCCAGTCGTTGGAACTATCCAGAGATCCTTAGTAGGCTCCATTCCTTCCTGCCCCCAGGCTGACTGTGTGTCTTCAGTGATTAAAGACCCTTTCCTCTTTTGAGGCTGGCTTGCTAATAAAGCAAAGCAGCATTTAATGGACAGGAATGAAAAGTTAGGGAACAAAGCTTAATACATTTTTTAAGCTCTTCATGAAACTGTATCTGATCAAGGGGAAAGCAAGTCATTTCCCTTCCCTCCCCCACCTCCCAGAGTCCTTCGCTTTTGTCTTTGTAAATTTGTTGACTGAGGGATCCTAATGGAAAGGCCTCTGTTGTTTGGCAGGGTCAGATCTGAAAAACCATGGTTGTGAACCGCCTCTGGGCCATGGAATGGTGGCCCTCTTGATGCCAGGTAATTGTCCCCAGTTCCCCCTCAGTGCAGGGACTGAATGATGACTTGTTTGGCAAGTTAGAAAGGGAATTCTTGGCCAGGTATGAGTTGGTCTACATATTGTCCTTGAGGTTGTTTCCAACTCTGAAATTCTATAACTTAGCCATGCTCACACAACTTGTTGGTGTCAGAACTGGCATTTGAACCCAGGGCTGCTGAATCTATAAAGGCCCCTATTATACAGAAGAGAAAATGGACAATTCTTAGAGTGCAAAAGAATAAAGGAAAGATCACATAGCTTGAAGCCCAACCATTTCAGTGATCTTGGTATACATGCTATTTCTGAGTATGTATTGTTAATTTTAAGCATTCTTAGATAGAAGAAATTCCAGTGTAGGGAAGTGAGAAACTAATCTGTCTTCTCTACCTGAAATTCCCTAACTCAACCCTTCTGGAGGAGGGACCAACTTCAGACTGTAGCCTCTGTGATGAATCCTCGCTGTGCCTACCATGGGCCAGGGATCCAAAGACAAAACTGCCCCCAGTCCTCCAGTAAGTTATGTATGGAGACAATGCATGCGCATAAGTATATCCAAAATGAGTGTCACTAGCAACTGGGGGACTTGGGAATGTCTTTGTGTCAGTGGTGCTCTTGAGCCGAGCTTTGAAAGAAACTCGGCAGGTCATTCCCTGACTTTGCCTCTGATGGTTATGTGAATTGGCATCATTACATGATTTGTGTTCAGAAAAAAATCTGGATTGTGTCCAGGATTAAGTTTTTGTTGTGTTGTTTCATGAGACTTGGAACAACGTAGATATTTTTTCCAATCAGAATTTCTCCCTAGGCTCTCCTCTGGTCTCTCCATCTATTACCTTGAAAGGATTAGGTAAAGATGGGGAAGAAGGAAATGGCCAACTTGTTGATGGCTAACATTGTCTCTCTCTAGCAGCCACACTCCATTTCAAAGCACTTTTGAGTGTATTAAGAGAGAACGTCAGGACTTCAGCAGCAGTCCTGTGTTAGATCTGGTCCTTCAGACGGGCTCAGCAAAGAGGTAACTGAATAAACCGTCCCTTAGCTAATAACTGGCACTCATGTCGTTCTTTTGTCCCAATGGGCTGCCCCAGCACCTGCTTGAGTAGGGTTCTCCATTCATGTCAGCAGGAGTTGGGGTCACAGAATGGAAACCTGTTGCTCAGGCGTGTTCTTGTTGCCCTTTGAAAGAGGAGTGAATAGGATACGGCCTTTGTCATTCTCCTCTCTAGTGCAATTAGTTGAAATGGAGAGAGCCTGGGTTTCAGCCAATTACCTTTCCAAAAGAAGGTTTCCCAGAAAATCATTTTTTCCTTAAGTAATTAAGCTTTCATTCCTCAAGCATTTCTCAGTGCCTGTTTGCAGGCAGGATTCCATGTTCGCCCTGAAAGAAGGGGTCAGAAGTAAGTGGGATTCTTTTGGCAAGCACCTTTTCCCTGTGGGGCTTAAAAAAAGCTTCCCTTCTCTTGTCTCTCTTCCTCTTTTCATTCTGAATCAGTTCAGCTTTCTTTTTTTTTTTTTGCAGGTGGTGGTGGTGGTGGTGGGGTCTTGTGATTTCATCTGTGTGAGGAATTCTGAGCGTAGAAACAACCCCCTTGGGTGTAGATCAGCATCTCATTTGTAATGCAGTCTTAGAGAGTTGCTCCAGGCCCAGAGTTAGGTGATATGGCTAGGATTAGACAGCTAGTATCACAGGTGGGGGCCTGATTTGGGCCTTCTCACCAGATGAACCACTCACTGTGTTTGAAATCAGTGGACCTGGCTTTCCAATCTCAGCTCTGAGTCCCTTTTCAAACTCTTTGGGTGACACTGTTGTTCATGTGTAGACCAAGAGGGTTGAACTAGATAATCTCTGAGGTTCCTTCCAACCTTCTCTCAAAGATCCTCTGTCTCCAAGCCTAGCACTCGCTCGTCTATCCTGCACTACCTCTAATTGGTCCTTCTGGGAAAGATCGAAAAGAATCGAACCTTTCGGCAAAATTGCATCGTTAGCTGGAGTGCAAACCCAATGCTCTGCATTGTCAGAATCTGAAAGGTTTTCAGAGTTGGCTTGAGCTTTAGGGATCATCTAGGCTAAGCCCTCCCCAACGTGCCATCAGCCAGCCTCTGCCTGAACATCTCTAGCAATGGGGAGCCCGTTGCTTCCCGTCCCCCTTTGGAACAGCTATGATTATTAGGAAGCTGTCCCTGACCTCAAGCTGAAATCTGCCCCTTTTACAGCTCTCACCTCTTGCTCCCAACTCTGCCCTCAGGGGCCAAATCTAATCCCTCTTGCACATGACAGCCCTTCAGATACTGGAAGACAGTGATTGATTGCATCCTCACAAAGTCCAGCCTCAGTGTCTCCAGTTCCTGGTCACCGTCCTCAGGCCATGCTCCAACTTGTCAACACACTGATTTCCTAAAATGTGCTGCCCAGAACTGAATACGATTCTCCAGATGTGGTCTGACCTCATTCGGGACACAATGCTTCCATTAAGGCAGGAGTAGATCATGTTAATTTTGTTGGCCACTATGTCACACTCTTGAGGCCTGCCAAGCTTGTGGTCCACTAAAATCCCCAAATCTTTTTCATCTGAGATAGAGACCTGGGTCCTAGTCCTGGACTTGCTGCCAGTTTACTGAATGCTAGTCATCTTATATCAAGCTAAGGAAACGGGATTGATTAGGCTGGATCTGAGTTAACCTCCAATCTAACTACTCCCAACTCACCCCTTAACACTCAAATTCATCCTGTTGCTGACTTAAACTGACTCTTTTTGACCCTTTGGCAGAAGCCTACAGATTATCCCCTTTGTTCAGGCAGCACAGGCAAGGGATTATAGGATCATGGGATCGTAGATTTCCAATTGGAAGAGACCTTAGAGGTCATCTCATCCACCTCTCCCCCTACCCCCATTTTTTACGGGTGAAGAAACTGAGGCCCAGAGAGGTTAAGCGACTTGCCTGAGGCCACAGCAGCTAGCAAGAGGTAGAGGCTGGATCTGAACCCATGTCTTCCAACCCCAAATTCAGTCCCCTTTCCACTGCATGACATTACTATACCCCAGAGGGCAGAACTAACAGCCTCAAGTGGGAGTTGCCAAGTGGTGAGTTTTAGCTTGATTCGAGGCACACCTTCCCACCAGGGAGGGCTTTATGCCCATAGAAGACTTAGTGGGCTCCCCATCTCTAGAAGCTTCTGAGCAAAACCTGGATGTTCGCTTGGAAGGGATGGAGGTGGTACAGAGGAGCATCTAGTTTCAGGTATGAGGGGAAACCAGATGGCTTTGGACAGGGGTGGGGAATCTGCAGCATCAAGGCCACATGTGGCCCTCTAGTGTGGCCCTTTGACTGAATCCAATGTTTGAACCACAAAGGGCCACACTTGAGGACATAGAGGGCCACATGTCACCTTGAGGCTGCAGGTTCCCCACCCCTGGCCTTGGAGGTCCCTTCTAGCTCAGAGGTTCTGGGATTTCTGCCTTGAAATCAGACTTGCTCTGATTCCTGTTACCGACATAATCCCTTCTGGGATCCTCAGGAGGAACAGTTAGCATGAGAAGACTAGACATGGGTTTTATTTTTTGGGGGGAATGATAGGTCTTTCAGAGCTATTGCTTTACTCCAAATTGCTGATGGGATTGGAGCCCTGGGCCCTGGCTAAGCCCTGGGAATCCTTTCGTGGAGCCAGTCTAACGAGGACTGGCTACATATTTGAGCCCTCAAATGTGCTGTCTTCATCAAGTAATTAAGAACACATTGGGAGCTTCTCTTCCCTACCATACTCTAGAGCATTTTGTTGGCCTTTCTCTCTGCTGGTTAAAGCCATTCTTTTTTGGCCTGGGGCTGGGGGGAGGGGGCAAGGAGGGAGACAGGAAAACAGAGTATGCCCCAATGTTGAAAAGAACATATCCTAGAGGTAGATAGTACCTTAATCAATCAGCATTTATTAGGTACCTACTGTATGATGTGGTGAATAAAGCCCTGGACTTGGAGTCAATTACAGTTTAGTCTCAGATACTTAACTAGCTGTGTGATCCTGGCCAAGTGACTTAACCTTTCTGGGCCTCAGTTTCTTCATCTGTAAAATGGGACCTACTTTACAGTATTGTTGTGAGGGTTAAATGGGATAACGTGGAAAGCATTTTATAAACAATAAAGCACTATATAAATGCTTTCTTCATCATCGTCATCATCATCATCATCATCATCATCATCATCACTATTATTAGCCAGGCTCTGAGCTAGGCACTTAGGATATAAAGACCTAAACAAAGCGGTCCTTGACTTCACAGAATATATGTTCTTATCAGGGGAAATAAGAATAGCCATAGAGGAATATGCTCT
>JAQQSV010004138.1:0-14908 GCA_028646515.1 Pseudochirops corinnae | reverse complement strand
GTATATGTATGTGTATATATGGGTATAGATAAAGTGACATATATTAGTATATGTGGGCATATACTGTAAAGTAATATGGGCAGAAAGGCACTAGCAACATAGATCAGGAAAGGCCTTATGTAAAAAATAACCCTTAAGTTGAGCCTTAGAGAAACTCAGGAGTCTGAGAGAGAGAGCTGAGGTGAGAGTGCATCCCAGGAATGAGGGGCAGCTAGTGAAAACGCAGACAGGCAGAACATAGCGATGCATGAAGAGAAATAAGAAGGCTAGTATGACTGGACCACAATATTCAGCTGGAATTCAGGTTAAAACTCTGTTGGTAAGTGCTTAAAATGCCAACCCTAAGAGTTTACATTTAATCCTTGAGGTAACAGAGAACTGAGTTTCTTCAGTAGGAAAGAGATGTGGTCAGATTTTCAAGTCAGAAAAACCATTTCAGCATCTGTGTAAAGAATGAATTGGAGAAGGGAGATTTGAGGCAGGAAGATCAATTAGGAAGCTAATGCAATAAATTAGATGAGGCATGATCAGGGCTTGAGCTAGGATTGTGGTTAGGTAAAGGGGAAAGAGGTTAATGTGAGATGTATTGCGGAATTAGAAACAAGAAAATGTGGCAATCAAGTGGACATGTGGTATAAAAGAAAGAGAGGGAGTCGAGGGTGACATTGATGTTGCAAACCTAGAATCTGTTGCAAAAAAATATTGGTGCCCTGAACAGAGATAGGAAATTTCAAAAGAGGCCAGAATTGGAGGGAAAAGATATAGAATTCAGCTTTGGACATGCGTGTGAGATAGCAGTAGGACATCCAATTTGAATGTCCATTTGGCATTTGGAGATGTGAGACTAGATTGAGGAGAGAGTAGAGGTTGAGAATTTTCAATCTGGGAATTATCAGTTTAGAGATTGTCCAGAGGAACTGATGATGGTGCCAAGAGTGATTACAGAGAGAAGAGGTCTTCAAGCAAAGGCAAGAGGGAAGCATAATAATGATAAATAATAATAATTATAATATAATACTTATGTAGCACTTCAAGGTTTACAAAACACCTTACAAATATTATCTCATTTGATCCTGACAAGCTTGGCAGGTAGGTTCTATTATTAATCCTCAATTTATAGATGAGGAAACTGAGACAAACAGAGCTAAGTGACTTTCCCAAGGTCACACAGCTAATACGTGTCTGAGGCCAAATCTGAACTCGGATCTTCCTGACACTAGGTCCACACGTCAGGACTGTTGTGTAGGAGTTTTTTTGTTGTTGTTGTTGTTGTTGTTTTTAAAGTATAGGTTGGGAGAGATTAGCCAACAGTCTGAAATTCTTTGATTCTGTGATTCTAAGTTTAATCTTACAAAAGCCAGTATCCATGGAAATTTCTTTAACTATAAATGTTTCTCATCTTTCAGTTAAAAGAAAAATCACTTTTGGAAAGACTCAGATTGTTCACTGATGTCATAGCCAAGCTCGCCATTTAAGAAACCACTTTCATCAAACCATTCATTTGTCAGTGAAGCAAAACATATGTGATCAAGAAGATTGCTTTGCAAACAGCCTTCCCTCTGATCTGAGTTTTGTTACATTCTCTTCATTTCATTGACATCATGGATTGTGCGAATTTTTGACTCCTGCTGACTGGGTGGAAACTTAGGAGAGAAACATTTTTAATCCTCCTCTTCAAAATGTTGGGTTTTCCCCCAAACCAGGGCAGTGACTTAGAACAAAATCAAGATCTTATCCCCCTAAATGTTGCCCAAAGGGATAGAACTTTGAGACCTTCCACTGTCCTACACTTCAAATTGAATAGGTTGGAACAGATCAACAATTCAAAAAAATTAATGACTTCCCCTCCCCACTAACATTGGTACTACCATTTCTTCCCACATTATTATTTCCTGTCTTTTCTGTAAAATGCTGCGGGATATTAGAATTGCAAAGGATAAATGCAGTTTAAAAGAAACAAGCATTTTATATTTGCTCCCTGGCCTTCTTTTCCACACTGATAAAATATTTTCCCTCATCTGAAGCCACTATGAACGTTATGTCTTCAAAAGTATATATAAAATTCATACCAATGAATACGTTTGATAACATGATAAAATCAAATCAACAAGTATTATTAAGCACCTATAACCATGCTAAATGCTGGAGATTTTTTTTTTAAAGGCAAAACATGTTTCCTGCCCTCAAGAAGCTCACATTCTAACGTGAGAGACAAAATGCAAACAATTATGTACCAACAAAACATGTCCTGGCTAAATAGGAAGTGATCACAGAGGGAAGGCATTAGTATTAAAAGGAACAGGGAGAAGCATCTTGAAAAAGGTAGAATTTTAGCTGAGACTTGAAGGAAGCCAGAAAAGTCAGGAAGCAGAGTCAAGGAGGGAGAGCATTCTAAGTATAGCTATTGTTGTTCACTCGTATCCAACTCTCCATGACCCCATCTTGGGATTTTCTCTGCAAAAATAGTGAAGTGTTTTGCCATTTCCTTCTCCAGCTCATTTTATAAATGAAGAACTGAGGCAAACATGGTTAAATGACTTTGCCAGGATCACACAGTAAGTGTCTGAGGCTGCATTTGAACTCATGAAGTTGAGTCTTCCTGATCCCAAGCCCAGTATTTTATTTTCATCATGCCCACGTAACTGCTGACAAGCATGGCTGACAACCTGTGCAAATGAACAGAGTTGGGAGTGTCTTTTGCAAGATACAGCAAGGAGGCCAGTGTCACTGAACCATAGAGTATGCAAAAGGGAGTAGTGTATAAGATTGGAACAGATTATGAAAGCCTTTTAAAAACCAAACAGAGGATTTTACATTTGAGCCTGGAAGAGGACTGGGAGACATTGAAGTTTATTGAGGTGGGGCATGGGGAAGTGGTTGGAGGAAGCGAAGGTGATATGGACTTTAGTAAGATTAAAACTTTTAAATGTTCCCATCTCCATGTCCCACTTCCCTCCTCATCCTCTAATTTATATATAACAACAAATCAGTGAAATCATTGACCAACTATCCTTCATAGTGAGCTGACTGCATATTGACTTGTCTCATCTGTCTTGGGAATGTGTTTTTCTTAGTTCCTTTCATTAAAGAGGTATGTCTCCCAAGATTCTGCTTAGGGGCTATAAGGAGGTGTGGGAGGGTCTCTTTTTCCCTTGTAAAAACTGTTGAGTGACAATAGAAACTCTTTTGATGTTTTTCCCCTCTATTTAAACTTGGCTTTCTGTGTAGGAACAGAATATTACTGGACAAAATCATATCATAAAGTCCCAAAGTGGATACAAATGCAAATACTAAAATCCATGTATTTGTAAAGCCCTATAAATCTAAGTTAACCATGAATTGCTGTTTAATCTTTACATGCAGGTGAGTCTCAAGGTTAACTACCTCTATAAGACTTACCATAGGCTTTTGTAATTTGTCATTGGCAAAGTTTCTTATCAGTTGAAGACATGGTCCCTGAGGAACGTTCAATATAACCTCTCCTTAGCATGCCTTGTGAAAGTACTATTAATGAGAGATTCATCTGCCTTGAATATGAGAAACCATCTCATTCCCATCTGTCTCTAGGAAAAACAACTCATAAATATGACATGTTCTATTTAAATGTATATAAGACTGACAAGTAGCCTCCATTGGTTGTTGACAAAGTATGCCATTATGGCATTTTCATTCCAATGATGTAAAAAGATTTGCCACTAAGAAGGGAAATCTGTTCTTGGCTTTCTAGGCCAAAATGGATAATAAGGAAATATGAGGAAAGTTATGCACACTAAAGGACTGAAGGAAAAGAGAGATATTACAATAAAATATGTTTTTTAAATACTAAAAGTTTAGGCACTTTTGACAGTATTCAGTTCAATAAACTCTATGGGAGGAATTATACAGGATGTTAGGAATACAAAAAGGAAAAATGACACCATCTTGAAGTCTAAAATCTTTATGGGTTAGGACATGTACCAAAAAAGTACGGTCCAAGTGGTGTGAACAAAAGAATGATTCAAAGTCCTACGGGAAAATCTGAGGAGGGAAAACTCACTTTCGTTTGGGGGATAATGGAAGGCTTCATGGAGAATGTGACAGCTGAAATGGGTTTTAAAAGAAAACAAAGATGAAGCCCAGTGTTTAAGACAGAATTAGGATTTTAAAATCTTCAATTCTTCAAATTTTTATGTTGACTAAATCATAACTTCGGTTATAACCTGTTCTGTACTCTTACGTAAAACAGAGGTGAATATTTGTAACTGTGAGGCTTTATTTGGGAATGTTAGGATAAAGGGGACTAAACACAAGGAACAAGCATGACATAGTCATAGGCAGAGTGATTTCAGGGGTACCAAGAAGTTTGTTCTCCCCCAGCAAATTGCCTAGTCCAGATTCTTCCCTTGTGATTCCTGAAATTCTCCAGTCAAGCTTCATTCTTTTTGATATAAAGGTGCTATCATTGTGGGGGTGGGGGTGGGGGAGAAATATTTTATTTTATCCTTTGAAAAATATTTTTTTTCTTAAATGGCAGTGACAGGCAGTAGAGAAGGAAACTTTTACAAAAAAGATACTGTAAAGCATGAAAAAAAAACCAATAAACCCATGAAACTGATGTGAAAAGAAAAAGTAGATGTAGATCATAGATCTTATAGTTACAAAGAACTACATGATTTAGGTCCCCAGCCTCCTCTGGATGGATGGATGGATGGATAGATAGATGGATGGATGGATGGATGGATGGATGGATGGATAGATGGATGGATGGATGGATGGACAGAGGGATAGATGGATGGATAGATATACAATACATACATACAACACTTTTTAAGCACCTTCTGTGTACTGAGTACTATGCTAAGTGCTGGAGATACAAATGAAAATAAAGTGAATTGTTCTTGCCATCAAAGTGCTTATCTTCTAATAGGGAAAAATAGCATATAAAAGAGTACTGGAAGTAAGGCATTAGAGAAAGAGATGGCAGAAACTGAACAAACTAGGACATGATGTAGAGATTCCTGGGGAGCTTGGTTCCAGGAAAGATAAGACCAAAGTTCAACTATCAGATCCAGAGGTGGAGTCCAAGATTGTGGTGGTGGGGAGATAAGAATGATGACCCCAAGTGTAGTCAGCATGGTGCAGAGTCATAGTTAAAAAGGACTGAAGTCTACCCTGCCCCCACCCCCAATAAAAAGTATTTTTACCTATTAAAATGGAAATATGCATTGGAAAAGTAAACTAGTATTCCTTATCAGTAATTTAGATGTTAATATGAAAGAGTTTAGGGGCAGCTAGGTGGTGCAGTGAGTAGAGATTAGAACAGAGGACCTGAGTTCAAATGTGACCTCAGACACTGGACACACTTACTAGCTATGTGACCTTGGGCAAGTCACTTAACCCCAATTGCCTTGCCTTTCCCCCCTCCGAAAAAAAAAGAAATATGAATGAGTCTATAAGGCTCTTCAAGAATCATAAAATTTGAGAATTGGAAGGGACCACAGCAGCTGTTCAGTACAACCCATATATACAGAAAAATTCCCACTATAACATTCCTGATAAAGGGTCATCAGTTTTTGCTTGATGACTTCAGAGAGAGGAACCCATCACTCTCCAGATGACCTGCTCCTCTTTTGAACAGCTCTAATGATCAGGAATTTTTTGCTGACATACAGTTTATATTTGCCTCAGATTTTTCCACCTGTTGTTCCTGGTTGTGTCCTCCAGGGTCTCAGGTCAAATGGACCAAGTCTAATCTCTTTTCTGTATTATAAATATTCAGTACTTGAAAACAACTATTAAATCTCTCATCCTGAGTCTTCTCCAGGATAAACATTCCCAGATCTTTTCTCCAGTATAGACTCAAGATCCTACACCATTATAGTTGTAATATTCTGAATTCTCCTCCAGCTCATCAGTGTCTTTCTTAAACTATGATACTCACAGGTGAACACAATACTCCAGATGTGGTCTAACCAGGGCAGAGATAGCTTAAATAAGAAGGGAGAAGACCTATTAGAAAGCTAATGAAATAATACAACAAACATCAGACTGGTAGCAGTAGAAATGACAAAGTAATAGATGTGAGAGATATGTAGTGGGGTAGAAATGATAGGATTGAGTGACTGAAAACATGGGACCTGGAAGTTATAGAGAAGGAAGTGTCAAAGGAGAATGAGTGAAGAGAAGAGAGGGCGATAGGAAGGGCTGACAGAAAACATATTTTGCCTGCTTCATAAGACTGTTTAAGCCAGCTCTGCCTAAGAGCAAAGGTTGTTAAAATAAAGAAAACTGAGTTGTGGTTTACCAACACTTTCCTTGCAATCAATCAATCAACAAGAATTTATTAAGCATCTACTCAGTGCAAAGCAATGTGCCAAATACTGGAGATGCAAATACAAAGAATGAAATAATCATTACTCAAAAAGAGATTCAAAAGAACGTCCAGGAGGTTCTAATGCAAATGTTATTAGGTGAATCAGGCTAAGTGAGAAGTGTCCCGTAGCTCCCAATTATTAGAAACAAAATTTAAACTTGGATATTCTAATTCCCAGAATACGTAGAAGCAGTGTGGCTTAGGGGAGAAAGTTCTGCACTTATCCTGGCTCTGACCCCTAAGAGCCAGGTAACCATGTGCAAGATACTTCACTTCCTTCTAAGCCTCCATTTTCTCACTGACAATGAAAGGATTAGATTAGATAACCTCTAACATCTTTTGCAACTCTAAATCTATGGTCTATTATCTAGAGTAGAACTCTTTCTATCACAGAAGATGACTGCTAAATGGAATTAAATGCAAAAATAGTTATTTAAGCTTATACTCCATAGACTCTATTACTCAAGTGAACTAATGAACTGTAGAATGCCCTCCAGATGAAAGCTATTCTAATTGCTACCAAGTCTTCACTGTTGGACCACCTTCATTTGAGACCTCTATACTACCCAAATCTAGTGCTGCCTCACTCTAAAGAAGGCAGAATGCTAACACATGAGAATCTAAGAGAATCTCAAAGTCAAATCCTATTCATAACTAGAAAGGGAGTAGGGAGATAGATTTGTGCACGGAAAAGTCAGGAAGGAACTTCAGAGAGCTAAAGGCTATACCCAAAGTTCAGATTTCCACTGGTGAAAAAAATGCACCTTCACATGATTTTAGGTTGAGAATTGAGGGAGACAGATCATTTCTTCTCTGAATCTGTGATCTCATGAATGTGGGCATTTTCTTCCTGATGGTACAGATAATAATGCTTCCTTGCTTGCTCATCCTGTGCAATTTTGAGGACTGGGGTTAGTCCTGTAATTTTATCAGCGTGGTGCACTCTTATTATGGAAACCCTCCACTGATTCAGTTTGGCAGCATATTCGTGATATATATATATAGCCTTAGAGAATTGCTTGAGGCACTGAGAAGTTAGAGACTTATTTTTTCACAAAATTAATATGTTTCAGATGTAGAATTTGAACCCAAGCCTTTCAGACTCCAAGGCTGATCCTTTTATCTGCCAAGTTACACATACTTTTTCTCTTACCCATGACTTCCTATGTATCTTTCTTTTTAAAAATGTTTTTATTAATTTATTTTAAACTTAAATATCAAAATAAATACACAATAAGAAAAGAAAAAGAAACACATTATAAACATATATATACATACACATACTCACATATATGCATACATTACATACACATATATTTATATATCTATAATCATACTCATATATGGACATCTACATTCATATGCATCTATATAAGACCATACTATACTAGTCTGTCCTTTGTTTCTCTGAGGGTATATATCTTCCTTCATAGGTCCAAGTCTTTCCATATTTTTCTAAGTCCTCATCATTTCCTATACCACAGCAAAATTCCAACCTTATACTGTCTGTTCCCATATATCTTTCATTGGAGTTCAGCCCAACAAAGGGGGCCTTTCTCTAAATCTCTTCAAATTAAGTGGATCCAAATGAGGTACAGATGCCATCTCTATCTGTTATACCTTGCCTTCATCAAGTGACTGGTCTTTCTCCTTTCCAGTCATACATTTCCTTGATAATATACTTTATTCCACTTCTCCTATAAAGTTGGCAGTAAGATGCAACCCCGTTGTGTTCACCATGAATCACCAGTGGTTGACCTGAAACTTTAAATCTTCAAAGACCTATGGCCAATTTAAAAGAAAATGTTAACACCTGGAAAATCATGTTAATATCATGAATACTACATCTTGAAACTGAACTCATGTATTTAATTTGAAGACACATTTTGGGGGATCTATTTCAACTTCCTAAATGATTGCGTCTCTCACTTTGATTCCTGGAAGGGCTTGTTCCATGCTTGCACAGAGAGATACAATATACAATCCTGTGAAAGTACTTTGAATTCTTTAGAAATGGGTTTTGTGAACTCTCCACAAAATAACAATTTTTTTTTTCTTCCAAGAGTAAAAACTAAATTAGTGCTGAGGTGTGACTCAAATTTAGGTCTTTCTGATAGTAAGGACAACACTCTCCATTATACTGTCTAATCTCTTTAAATACTTAAAGAAAGCTATCATACCCCACCCCCTCCAATCATAATTTCTCCAAGCTACCCAAGGAGATGCTTCAAAAGATCTTTTGGTATGAACAGTAAACCTTTCAAGGTCCTGTTTGTTCATTTCGTCCCAGTCCATATTACCTGTGCAAGAGGCTTTATTCATTGTTTTTCAGTATTTTTGAGATATCCCATTATGACCTGTGAGTTCAAGAACAAAAACAAACACAAAAAAGTGAAATTATAGTGGGAAGAATACTGGCTCTGGAGTCAGAGGTGGTTGTTGTTCAGTTGTTTCAGTAATGTCCAACTCTTCCTGACCACATTTGGGGTTTTCTTAGCAAAAATCCTGGAATGGTTTGCCACTTCCTTCTCTACCTCATTTTACAAATAAGGAAACTGAGGCAAAGAGGTTAAATGACTTATCCAGGGTCACACAGCTAGTAAGTGTCCAAGGCAAATTTGAACTTAAGTCTTCCTGACTCTAGGCACTCTATCCACTGTGCCACCTAGCTGCCCTGGAGTTAGTGGACCTAGATTCAAATCCAGTCTCTGATGCTTTCCTAACTTTGTGGAAGTCTAACTATGGGAAAGTCACGTATGTTTCTCTGATCCCAAGATGGAACTTATGAGATGAAAGATAAAGTCTCACCATGAATAAGAAAACCAACAATAGAAAAAAAAACAGCAACCACAACACAAATGTGTTGTACATTGCCCACAAGGTCAGTTGACTGAAGTTCAATAAGACAAGGAGAGTGATGGAGTTTGGGAAATAATTACTATACTTCCTTGAGCCTCAGTTTCTCTATAAAAGGAAACAAAGGACATAAAGCAGTTAAGTCAAAGGCACTGAGTTCAACAATTCAATTAAATAAGTGCTTATTCTATGCATCATTCGCTTTACTGAGAACTGGGCAAACCAAGAGAAAAATGAAAGCTGTGCCTAGCCTTGAGAAGCTGACAATATTCTCAGGCCAAGAGTGAGCAGCCCCAATACAGAGAAGTAAATGCAAAATGTATGCAAAGTAATTTGAGGTGGAGGGAATGCTAACATTTACTTAGTGAATGAATTCTTCAATGACTAGCTAGAACACAGTAGATCTTTTCATTGAAGAAAACATAGGAAGGAAATTCCACGAATAAAGGGGCCATATTTTCACACATCAGCAACCAAGGCAATTTTCTACTGCAGAAAAGTTTTATCTTTAATTTTCAATAGAAGAAATTTCTTGTTTCTGGAAAATTGAGTTTTTAAGGAGGAAAAAAAAATGCAGTTAGTTACTACAAAGGCCTTTCAGTGTCTTCCCATGGAAAATTGCTTCCTGAATTTCACCCATGACCTTTTATACCTGGTTATTCAGTTTAACAGCGAATAAACCCTAGGCTTTCCTAGATTAGGAATGCATATAAACCTAGGAGCAACCATGACAAAAGAGCATAGTGTCAATATCATAAATTAGAGAAGTCACCCAGTTACATGCAATGACTATAACAGGGCCTTAACAGGAATTAGCTGTTCTTGGCCTTGCCCCATCCTGTTCACACAGGGGCAGGCTTTTTACTTTATTAGATGCCTGCAAATAAATATTCTCTGCCTCTGTTGCAGCCCAATATAGCATTCAGCACTGAGAGGTGTATTTTTAGAGACTTGAGTTCCAAAATGTCTGGTACATAGTAATTCCTTAATATGTGCTCCCTCCCTCTCTCTCACTCTGGCTCACCCTCTCTCTTTCTCTCTATGTCTTTCTATCATCTATTTGAAAAGTCATTCTCTGTCTCTCTCTATCTCTCCTCCTTCCTCTCTTTTTTTTCTCTCTCTCCCTCACCCTCTCTCTCTGTCTTTCTCTCATCTATTTGTCTAGTCATTATCTCTTTGTCTCTCCTTTACCTTCTCTTTTTCTATGTCTTTCTGTTTATCATCTATTTAAATCCTCTCCCTACTCTTCCTCTCCCTCTTTTTCTCCCTCTCCCTCTCTCTCCCTCCCCCCTCTCTCTTCCTCCCTCTCTCTTTCTCTCTCCCTCTCTCTTTCTCTTCCTTTCCCTCTCCCACCTCTCTCTCCCTCTCTCTCTTCCTCTCCCCCCCCTCTCTCCCCCTCTGTCTCTCTCTTCATCTCTCTCTCCCTCTCTCCCTCTCTTCCTCTCTGTCTCCCGCTCTCCCTCTCCCCCCACCTCTCTGTCTCTCTGTCTCTCTGTCTCTCTCTCTCTCTCTGTCTCCTCTCTCTCTTCTCCCCCCTTCTTTCTCCTTCAACAAACAAAAGTTTGTATACTATCACTATTATGTAGCTAAGTCTTTGAGGGAAATGGCATGACAGTGGCACTTAGCTTTTCATTATCTATTGGAATTATTCACAAATTAGCTCCTATGTTGTTCTCCTCCTGCATGTTTTTTGGATCATCTCAATTTTTAATGAAAACCATTGATGTCTAAAAAGAGAGAGAGTCATGTATATCTGTGATCCTCTCACAATCATGAACAAGCAAGAATTGATTACAGAATGCACACTCTGTCTGGGGAAGTACATACACATTCATAAAACACCTTTCATGCAAATAACAACAAAGCAAACATGTCAACAGACTCCAGAATAATATGCAGTAATCGCAATAAAGTCTGAGTCTGGAAGAGACATAGAGCAAAGAAGGTGTCACAATCAGATGGGGTTAATCAAGGATTCTTTCTAGAATCACTGTATAAAATTAAACCCTCTTCTGAGGTACTTTTTTTTTCATCTACAATAAATAAATGCCATGAAAAAAATCTTCCATAATCATTTTTTTTTCCAGAGAGTCTTTTTATCTTCAGCATTTCTTCCTTTCTACCTTCATATGTAACCTCAGCATTAAGGCCTATAAAGATCCTGCGATTCTAAGGGCCTCTGTCACTTATGGCCCGGATTATTTGGGACAAGTCAAATAATTTCGTCTCTTGGGGGCCTTATTTTCCTTATCTGTATAACAAGAGAGTTGGATTAAATGATAACAAATGTCCCTTACAGTACCATAATCTTATGATCATCTATGAAGAACTAACTGTAAGATGGTACCTGCCCAAACTGAGAGGAAAGTTGGGTTCAAAGCTTTTGCAAAAATGAAGTGAATCCCAAAAACACTTTTTTGAATTGAAAATCTATAAATTCATTCAGTGCAACAAGTGGTTGTTCTTTGTCCATAATTTTCAAAGTGGACAAATGATATCACAGGGTAATGTCTTGACTTTCACATGAATTGGATTTAAGTGAGTCGGAGTTGCACAAAGTCATCAACCTCACTCTCTTCCTGAATCATTGAAGTCCAGTGGCAGGACAAAAATCAAGATGACTGGCTATGGCCTTGAACACAGTGGATGATCTTGGTCTCTTCCATGTCTAAGAAAGCTCTAAGTGCTCCACAGAACCTGCTTCAACCACCTTCATGGCCATTGGAACAAATTGTCCTCATTCACCCATTCTCCCAGGGGGAGTCTTCATGTGCTTAAGATAGACATCCCCCTAACTCACCAATGGCTTTTGATGTCCTTCAGTTACTCTCAACCTGGTTTAGATCATCTGCTGAGACTGCTTACCCAGGGTGGCTGCTACACATGCTACAGCTTCTTGGAGCCACAAGTGAGAATTGGGTGAACCAGGTGAACACCAAAGGTGGATGAGCAGCCCTGAGAAGGATTTGCTGAGCCCTTTCACCAGAGGTGCTAGTCCTTCTGAGCAATGCGAACACCCCAATCCAACAAGTATTTGCTGAGTATCCACCATGTATTCAGGGCTATACAAGAAACTGTGAAGACTAAAGAATATACCCAGATCAATCGCCCAAGGTGTTTAAAAATCATTTAAGTTGATAAAATTTTTATACTGTTTCTAAAACCTAATCAACAAACTTAATTGCAGCCCAATATAGCATTCAGCACTGAGGTGTATTTTCAGAGGCAATCAACATTTTAAATCAGCATTTATTAAATGCCAACTGTGGCCAAGATTTTTTTTATTGTTATTATCATTCGTTTAGTTAATTTGCAACCCACAATAGTTAGTCTAATAATTTGATATTTAAAACAATTAAATCTGCAAGCCATAAGCTCATGGAAGGCAAGGAGTGTTCCTATTTTTGTTTTTGTTTCCACAAAGTCTAATTCACATATAGCAGGTACATAATGAGTGTTTATTGAATTGATTTGAAGTTTTTAATCTGTCTTACCAATAAGGTTGGTTCACTTCTTCAACACAAGGATGCATCCTTTCACAAAGAAATCTGTTTGTGAATTTCAGTATAGTTGTTAAGAATTCAAAACCCTTTGCAGACAGCAAAATCATTTTCACCATACTTTCATACCTATTTGCCTACATCCCCTCCAACATTTGTCATAATCTTTGTCAACTTTACCGATCAGAGGAATCTAAATCATATCATTACCTATATTTTGTATCTCCTTGTACATACCTCTGCCTCTTAAGATTCCCTAGTTTCTTTCTCTTATTTATTGAACTTTTTTCCTTTTTAAAAACTATTTATTTTTAGTTTTCAACATTCACTTCCATAAGTTTTACATTTTTCCCCCTCCTTTCCCAAGAAGGCTTGCAATCTGATATGAGTTCTACACATACATTCTTATTAAACACATTTTCACATTAATCATGTTGCATGAAAGAATTATAATGAATGGGGAAAACTATGAGAAAGAAAAAAAATAAAAAAGAAAATAGTCTGCTTTATTCTGCATTCTGACTCCGTAGTTCTTTTCTCTGGATGTGGCTTGCATTTTTCATCATGTGTCCTTGGAATTGTTTTAGTTTCTTGCCTTGCTGAGAGGGGCTAAGTCTATCAGTCCTCCTGCACTGTGACTTACTGTGTACAATGTTCTCCTAGTTTCTTTCTTTTTTTGGGGGGGGGGGGGAAGGGAAGCAGGGCAGTTGAGGTTAAGTGATTTGCCCAAGGTCACACAGCTAGTGTCTGAGGTCGCATTTGAACTCAGGTCCTCCTGACTCCAGGGACGATGCTCTATTCACTGTGCCGCCCCCTGCCTAGTTTCTTTCAAAGATCAGCTCAAACGTAAGACTTTTCATGATCCCTCCAGATGACATTTCTCCTTCTTTCCCCTAAAAAACACAAAAATAAGCTCTCACCTTCATTTTTTGCATTTTCATATACGTTGTATATGTACATTGGTTTCCCCAAATTAAATGTAATCCCCGTGAGGGTAGGCAGTGTTTCATGTTAGTCTCTGTATCCTCTGTTCCTAGCATAGTGCTTGGCATATAACACTAAACAAATCCTTGTTGATCTGAGAAACTGAGGTGCTCCCTTGTCATTGAGAAACTGAGGCATCGCTTGCCTTCAGACAGACCCACTGAAAGTCGTGGGGAGGATGCGGAGGAAGAGGGGCCGGGGCAGGTCGCGTCTGATTCTTGGCTCTCCAGGCTGAGCTGCGTTCTCCCGGTAACGCTACTCCTCTCCTGAGCGGCCACAGAGTTTGAACTCGAAGAACTAGCCAGCCCTCTGGTGCATTGATGGTATGTGTTAAGTGAAAGCACCCGGGACGTGTCAGCAGTTTCTGAAAGCCCAAACAAAGCAATTGAGTTCATTTTGGCAGCGGCGTCTTCACTAGAAAGAAACCATGAGAAAAGAGAATTTCAAAAATATTCTTTCACTAGAGACCTATTATCAGTTGCATGGATGGTTATAGAGGTTGCTCATACACTCTACACCTGCAGCATTGTGGGTGAGGGAATAATTTTACTCACTGATCATCAGAACAAACAGACCTCCCTAGTAGTAATGTGCATTCTTATGCAAAGCTGCATTTATGAACTCAAAAGCTCAAGATCTAAATTTTCGGTGGTAACTCACAGAAACTGAGCCTCATCTAGGAATTAAGAGCCTAATTATCCTGAGTCCAGTCTCCTAATGTCCAAGGAAACGGATTTAATTTAATTCAGGTAACTGACTGCCCATCAGATGAGTTGGCTTCTTAATTGGCGTTGCTTTGACCTCTACTTGTGAAGTCTATTTCAGAGTCTCTATTTCTTGCAACAGAGTAGCCATATTTTCTCTTAGGGCTTCCCATAATTTTTAATTATGGCAATAAATCCACAAAGAGGAGTTCTATCAGTCATGCAAAAAAAAAATTCAATCAATGGCATGTGAAAGTTATGTCCCTAGCTTCCTTTAAAGCTTAGCTCAAGCTCCATTGACATTAAGTGAACCCAAATTTTTATGTACTGTACAAAATTGTTCTCCCACTTTTAGAATGTAACCTTCTTTGGGAAAAGGTCCCATATGTACAAAAATATTTATTGCAGCTCTCTTTGTGGTTGCAAAAAACTGGAAATATAGGGGATGCCCATCAATTGGGGAATGGCTGAACAAGCTATGGTATATGAATGTAATGGAATATTATTGTGCT
>JAQQSV010004136.1:0-14909 GCA_028646515.1 Pseudochirops corinnae | reverse complement strand
TTCTCTCAGCAACTCAGGCTCCACGATACTGGATACTGCTCTCCCAAAAGTCCTTCTGGTCTTCTCTCGGCTTGGGCCTCTCTCCCAATTCACGGCTCCTCCCAGTTCAGCCTTCTCTCTTCATGTCAACAAGTCCATCCCACAAATGGGATTCACAAGCTCTGGGTTTCAACACTCAACCCATAAACCAAGCCAACACAGGGGGATCTCCAAATTCCATTTCCATTACATCTTCTCACTGGCCTGAGGCAGCAGTGAGATTTGACAGCCCCCTGGGTGTCTGAATGGCCTTTTTAAAGGACTACACTGCTTACCTGCTGGTGTGAGGAAGGGGCTAGAAAAGGTGTCCTTAAAATTATCTGCTTCACCCAGCCTAACCCTGACCTGCTTATTGCAGTAGTCAGGGATTCTACTCTGTAGTTGAAACACAAAAAAAGTATGAAAACTTTTGTGAAGATGATTCCACTCACCATTGGTACAGGGAATGTGCACATCCTTATGGACAACAGGAAATCCAATAGACCTGAAAGATGAATAGATATTTTTACTAAAGAGCTCAGCAGGTATTGCATCCAAATAGCAGCCCTGAGAGAAACAAGGCTGAAAAATAAAGGCCAGCTTACTGAAGTCAGAGCTGAATACACATTTTTTTTTTTTTGGAATGACTGCAGTGAAGGGGAGTGTTGTGAAGCTGGTTTAGGTTTTGTAATAAAAACTAATCTAGTCAGCAGGCCTGTATGTCAACTAAAAGGAGTGAACAATAGGTTTGTGACAATGTAATTGCCAATTGCAGGAAAGTGTCACACCACCATTGTCAGTGTGTATGCTCCCATAATGACAAATCCAGATGAGGTCAAAGAAAAAATTTATGAAGACCTGGAAACCCTCATTCTCAATGCGCTGATAGAAGACAAACTTATAATGCAAGAGTAGGCACAGATTATCAAACATATCAGGGAGTCCTTGGAAAGAATGGAGTCAGAAATAGAAACAGCAACAGTCACTACTGAAGACTTTTGCATCTCATGACCTTCTTATCACCAACATTGTCTTCCATTTACCTAAACACAATAAAACTTTGTAGATGCACTCTTACAGCAAACATTGGCATTTAATAGATTATGTCATTGTAAGAAGAGACAGATGTGATGTAAGAGTGACAAAGAAGACTTGGGGCCCAGAATGCTGGACTAATCATAGACTTATCTTCTCCAAGCTAAACATTCTCATTCAACAAAATTGGTGGCCCCAAGGCAAGGTTACTGTCAGAAGCCTTAATGTTACAATAGAGTGCTTCTTCATGTGTGAACAGTTTCTTGCTAACTTGGAGGGAAAGCTGCTCCAACACATGGTTGGCAACAGTGGAGCAGAAAAAGAGTGAGCAGCTTTTGGAGATTTGGTGTACAGCACCACATTTACTCATCTAGACCAGAAGACTCACAAATATGAAGATTGTTTTGATGAAAATGATGGGAAAATTCCTAAGTGCTAAGCAAAAAACGAGAACTCCATAAGGTTTACCAACAAGATAGTTTGTCTATGTCTAAGAAGGTAGCATTCAACTCCCATCAAAAGTAAAGTGCTAATGAAGCTTAGAGAGATGCAAGATTCTTGGCTTAGTAAGAAGGCACATGAAATTCAGTTTTATGCTTATAGTTAGCAATTCAAAACGTTTTTATGATACTCTGGGCCAAAGACCGATGCCACATTTCAACTACTCAGTGCTAATGGAGTCACATTGATTAGTGGTAAGTACATTATCCTAGAGAGAAGGTCTAAACACTTCTATAGTGTTCTTAACAGAGTGTCATCAGCCAGTGTTGAAGGTATTGACCATATACCTCAGGTTGAAGTCAATCTCTCTCTAGCTGAATTTCTAATTGAAGAAGAGATTTTTAATATTATCAGGCTCCTCTCTTGTGGCAAAGTGCCTGGTTCTGATTATTTTTCAGCTGACATTTACAATGCAGGGGGTCCACTGCTTATACAAAAGGTGACTGAAATCTTTTGGGTTATATGGCAAGAGTAGGTTATCTCTCAGGAATTCAAGGATACCTACATTGTCTGTCTCTGTAAAAGAAAAGGAAACAGGTTGTTCTGTGACAATCATAGTGGAGTTTCTCTTTTAGTCATTGCTGGCAAGATTCTTACCAGTGCCCTCCTTAGTAGATGGATCCTTTACCTGGTCTTTTACTTGAGGCTAGTATAGCTTCAAGAAAGGGCTAGGGAATGGTCAGTATGGGGTTTGCTACCAGATAACTCCAGGAGAAAAGCCAGAAGCAGAATAGAAGTTTGTACAGAACATTTGTCAATCTGATCAAAGTCTTTGATACAGTCAGTTGTGAGGACTTCTGGAAGATCATGGCAAAATTTGATTGCCCAGAGAAGTTCATCAGTATTGTGCTCCATTGCCATGACAGTATACTTGCATGGATTTTGGAGAATGGATTATGCTTTCGCGTTTTCCCAGGCACCAGTGGAGTGAATCAGGGCTGTGTGCTTGTTCCCATGCTTTTTAGCTCAGGTTTTCAGTGATTTTGTTGGATGCCTTCCACAAGGACAAAAATGACTTCAAGGGCAGCTACCACATTGCTGGTAAATTATTTAACTTGAAAAGGCTATAAGCCAAGACTAAAGTGGAGGGAGAGTTGGTGCTTGACTTTTTTCTTCACAGATAATTGTGCACTCAGTGCAGCCTCTGAGACTGAGATGCAACAGAGTATGAATTGATTCTTTGCTGTTCTTGCTAATTTTTGCCTGGAGACACAAATTCTCCACAGCTATTGATTACAGCAAATGGAGAAATTTTTAATGCTGTGGATAAGTTTACTTACCTTGCCAGTATGCTTTCCAAAGATGTACACATAGATGATGAGGTTGCTCAGTGACTGGGAGACTCTGAAGGAAAGTGTGGGAGAGAAGAGATATTAGACTTCCTACCATAAGGAAGGTATTGTGCTGACCTCATTGTTGTATGCTTGTAAAACCTGGACACTGTGCCAGCACCATGCCAGGAAACAGAATCACTTCCATTTGAATTGTCTTAGGAAGACTCTGAAGATCACCTAGCAAGATAAGGTACCAGTCACTGAAATGTTTTCTGGAGCTGAACTGCTAAGTATTCAAACTCTATTGTAGAAAGCATAACTCTGAAGGGCTGGCCACCTTGTTTGAATGCAAAATGCACATTTGCTTAACAGACTATTTTACAGAGAACTTACTGGAGGCAAGTGCTCACAGGGAGGTCAGAAGAAACATTTTAAGGAACTCTCAAGGTGTCTCTGAAGAACTTTGGTATTGATTGTGAGACATGGGAGACACTGGCACAAGACTTCCCAGCATGGCATGCCTGCATCAAAGAAGGTACTATGGAAAGCAGATTTGCAGTTGCTCAAAAGAAACATGAGATGTGCAAATTTAGAGATATGTCCACTCAATGTGCTTGTGGAATATTTGTGCTCAACCTGTGGGAGAGCCTTCCAAGCTCATATTGGCCTAATCAGCCACAGTTAGACAGCCTGTACCTTGACTCTGACATAGTGATCTCATTTTGGTCATTTTTGAGTACAAAGGACAACCAGTCTTTCCCCTTTCTCAGCTTAACTCCTTGGAAAAAAACCATTTACACTGGGTACCTCCCCTTCCTCTTCTCTCACACTCTTCTAAATCCTCAGTAATCAGTTCCTCCTGGAACCTGCAATTTGGGGAAAGTTTCCAGGTTAGCAAGTTCACGTTCACTCCTTCATTTCTCTTGGCTTCTTTCTTTGCTGTGAATAGAACCTTTATCTCTCTTTTTTGTCATTTTCCTCTATTATAATATAAATTCCTTGAGGGCCCTGCCTATCTTTCTTTTAGCTTGTGCTTGTGTTTCCGGAGTTCAAGTACATTGCCTGGCACATATTAAACACTTAATAAATGCTTATTGACTTGACTTGAATCTGGCTAGCTTCTGGCATTATCACTCAAATGAAACTGCCTTCCCCAAAGTTGCCAGTGATTTCTTCACTGCCAAATTTAATATTCCTTTCTTTAGTGTTCCAGTGTTTCCACTTCCTCTCTAGCATTTGTCATTTTCCTGTTTTGTCATTTTAGCCAATCTGGCTAGTGAGATTGGTACTTCAGAGTTGTTTTGATTTGCATTTCTCTAATCAATAGTGATTTAGAGCATTTTTTCATATGCTTATAGATATCTTCAATTTCTCCCTCTGAAAACTGCCTATTCATATCATTTGACCATTTATCAATTGGGGAATGACTTGTATTCTTATGGATTTGACTCAATTGTCTGCATATTTTAGAAATGAGGCCTTTTGCAGAGACACTGGTTGTAAAAATTCTTTCCCAGTTTTCCACTTCCTTCTTAATCTTGGTTACATTGGCTTTGTTTGTACAGAAACTTTTCAATTTAATGTAATCAAAATTATCCATTTTGCATTTTATAATGCTCTCTATTTCGTTTGGTCATAAAATCTTCCCTTCTCCATAAATCTGACAGATAAATTATTCCTTATTTTCCCAGATTGCTTACAGTTATCAGCCTTTATACCTAGATTGTGCGCCCATTTAGACTTGATTTTGGTGTACAGTGTTAGATATTAGTCTATGCCCAGTTTCTGCCATACTGTATTCCAGTTTTCCCAGCAGTTTTTATCAAGTGGTGAGTTCTTATCCCAGAAACCGGGGTCTTTGGGTTTATCAAACAGTAAATTACTATAATCATTGACTGCTGGGTTAATATCCCTTTCTTAATCTTCTTGTGTAAAATGAGGTAGTTGGTGATTGAACTAGATGTCCTCTCAGGTCCTTTGCAGCTCTGTATCTATGATCCCGTGGCCTTATTTCATCTTTGTCTTAAAAGTAAACCTGCCACAGTTTTCTGTATACACTCATATGCTCTTAATGGATGTTTGGCAAATTATATTGAATTTCATTAATCAAAGTTAATCAGTGAAGGGAAGGTATGGATGCTAACATGGTTTAAGGAAAGTTATTTTAATAAAGGAAAGGGGAAGGAAAGACTGAATCTTCAGGAAGAGGGGTGATTGATAGAACAAGCTTGTGCAGTAAGTAGCTGAGGAGGTAAGAGACAACAAATGAAGAGGTTGCCCCTTGCAGGGAGATCACCCTAAAAGTATAAGAAAGCAAAAATAAAGAAAGCATTTCTGATTACGATACAGTCTTAAGAGGGGATGTTTAAGGGTGGTTAGCTAGGTGGTGCAGTGAACAAAGCACCAGCCCTGGAGTCAGGAGGACCTAAGTTCAAATCTGGCCTTGGACCTTAACACGTACTAGCTGTGTGTCTTGGGCAAGTCACTTAACCCCTAATGCCCTGCCTTCTCCCCTCCAAAAAGCAAAAAAAAAAAAAAAGAGGGGATGTTTAGAAGAGATGTAGATTATTTACTTCGCCTGAAGGTTTTATTTCTGGTTTTGATTTCTGGATTTTCAAGACACCATTTTTAAAAATGGAGAAGTACCATGTGGGTGTGCCTGGGAGAGAGGCTAACAATTCCTTACTAAATAAAGTTCAGTCAATCAAATGTTCCTTCCCTTGTCAAATCCTCGTTAGAAATAAACCATCAGATTAAATTTAAAAATTTCATCCCCTGTTTGCATATTCAACGCTAAGGTGAAGAAAAAAAAAGATCACAGAAAATGCAGTTTTAATTAAAAATGAAATCAAGATTAGAGACTTACTGTTAGATCTTTGCCAAAAAGCATTCATCAGTTTAGCAATGGGTCTCCTCGCCCAAACTGAGAGCTGATTAAATTTGTATGATATGCAAACGGGGTAGCTTTGAAAAGGACATAGATAGGACATAAAACAGAGCCAGAATGTATTTACTCTGCTAGTGTCAATTCATTATCTTAGGAAGAAAAGAATTCCTAGTTTTGCTCAGGAAATCCAGGAAGGCAGAATTACTTACTTGTAAAAGGTGGTAGTAGATTGAAGTCCTGATTCTCAGTTTTATTAGCTGTGTGACCCTGGGGAAGGTACTTAGTGCTCTTGGCAACAACTATCTAAGAGTATAAATTACACACAAGTAGATGATCATTCTGAGGAGGGCGTTGACCCACCAGGAATTCCATTCAGTGATGAAATCACCAGTCTGGAGCCAAAAAGATGGTGCTGAGGGTAGGGGTGTGTATTTGGGGAAGTGATAGTGAATTATCTCTGTCTTACAATGAAGTTTTTCTAAAATGTCATCTCTAAGGTTCATTAAAAGAGGCTCTAAAAGCTATTGTCTTGTAGTTATTTTGTCTTCTGGAAAAGATTTCTTTACCTTGAAAAACAGAAATTTCCCTCATGAAGCTGTGTAAGAAATGTTCCTACCCCCTAATCATCCATTTTACGAATGAAAGACTTGAAAGACAGAGAGTTGACTTTTTTGGTAATATCACCCCCTCCCATTGGTCCAGTTTTATCCCTTGGTATTTGTATAAGTAATTCCCCTTCTCCAAAAGTAAGATCTCTGTTGGTTAGGACCAAGAGAGACTATAGCATTAATAAAATTCATTTTAGGAACATTATAGTCAAGAATGCTTTTAATAAAAAGAGGGGGCATTGTGATGGTTTCTTTAACAGTATTAAATGGATTAGAGAAATTCAAGACAATTCAAGGCACTGATTTCCAACAAAATCCATTTATAAATCAGTAGCCTGTTCTATGGACTTGATCATTATATTATTGATAAACTTATGTCTCTTGGATATGTTGTGATATATAGCATAGTATAGTAGAAAGAGCCCTAGACTTGGATTTTGGAAAGACCTGGGTTCAAGTCTTGTCTCTGAAACTTACACATTTTGTGACTTTGGATAAATAAATCACTTAATCTCTCTGAGTGAGCCTCAATTTCCTCATCTGTAAAATCGAGATAATAAAATGGAGGTAGTAGAACCAGACATTATACCAGATGCTGGGGATACAAATTCAAGATGAAAAACAGTCCTTGCCCTCAAGAACCTTAATGTGCTAAATAAATGCCATTTATTGTTACTTACTGTTAGAAGGGAGGCTATGACAAAGGTGTTATTTTTGCCTTTGTTTCTTCATTGTAAATTCTGTGGTGTCCTCTTTAATATTTTTTGGGGGAGGGGCATTTAGGGTTAAGTGACTTGCCCAAGGTCATACGGCTAGTTTTTGTGCTAAGTGTCTGAAATTGGATTTGAACTGGGTCCTCCTGACTCCTCGGCCAGTGCTCTATTCACGGCGCCACCTAGCCACCCCTTCCCCTTTAATATTTGCTTAATATTCATCTGTGGACTGTGAGACTAGGGAGGATAAAAGGACCTGATTTTCACAAAGAAGGAAGAAGATGTGTGCTCTATAATATTTATTTCTTAAACTGTGCTACAAGGAACCCTAAAACAGAACAAATTTTTTTAAATGAATAATATATTGTTTGTGAATAGGCACCAAAAATTATGATTTTAACAGATTTTACTATAAGTGTTTTGTCCAAGTTTTGTTTAAATTGAAGGGTTTAAATTATCATTATAATTATTATTTAAATTATTATGATGGAAACACTAAGCTCAATTAACACCTTTGTCCTAGCCTACCTTTTAACCATAAGTAATAGTAAATGACTGACTTTTTTTGAAGGCAGGGTCTGTCTTTCATCTTGTCTTTGTACACCCAGCCCTTGGCACAGTGCCTGGCACCTCACAACAACCTTTTGAGGTAAATATTAGAAGTGTTACTACATCTATTTTACAGATGAGGAAATTGAGGCTCAATCAGAGAGATTAAGTGATTTACCCAAAGGCACAGTGTCTGTCAATGGCTGTGGAAAATTTTGAGAACCACTGCTTTTAATTATAATTGATGTACAGTGGGAAATTTAGGTGAAGTTGTATAGGCAGTAGAAGATGTAGAAACTGGCATTTGGGGTGAGATATTTGGGCAGGTTCTATGGATTTGGGAGTCAGCTGAATAAAAGTGATAATTGAGCCCATGGGACTGGGTGATATCACCATGACAGAGGGTATATGAAGAGGGAGGGGGACCTAGTACAGAGTTTTGGAGGATGCCTATGTTTGGGGGCACAAGAGAGATTGTGAACCTGTGAAGCATACTGAGGAGTGGTTGGATAGGTAGGAGGCAGAGGGGAAAAATATTGGATAATAGTTAGAGACATAGATTGGGTAAAGGGAAGGGTTTTTAAGGATACAGGATACATAAGTATATTTTTAGAAAGTAAGGACTGAGTCAGTTTATATGGAAAGTTTGGAAATGAGAGAGAGAATGTTAAAGAGGGCAGGTTAAGACTTCAGTTTTGGCAAGAGGAGGAAGGGCCACTTTGTCCTGAGTCTTGAGCTAAGCAGAAAAGGATAGGTGAAGTGGTTTTGAGATGTGGAGGAGGGGAAGTGAGGAAGCTTGCAAGGATGCTCTCAGTTTTCTCTTTTAGGTAGATGAGGTCATCTGCTGAAAGACAAAGTGAAGGTGGAGTAAGAGCTTGAGGGAATTTGGAATTATTACTGTGGAATAACTACTATGAGGAGTGTAAAGAATGATCATAAATGAATAAAAGAATTAATGTAAAATGTAACTGATATGCAGCCAGGAGGACCTAGTTGATATTGTTTTAACAGGGAAAGAAAGACTTCCTAAGAATTAGGGTTGTCCAAAATTCAGGGTTTCAGGGTGTGGTAACTTTCCCATTACTGGAAGCCTTTTTTTTTCTTTGTAAATTTTTTATTCATTTAAAACTTAAATATAGAATGAGAAAAGAAATAAAAATAACATTGCCACGTACACAGCAGAACGTAAGAGAGAATTCAATACAAAACAATAAATTTCCATCTCAAGAAAATTATAATAAATACTACATTGTTTTCAGAGCTGCTCAGCTTTTCTTTGCTTCCTTGTAGGTTTTCTTTTGTTCTCTGCTGTGTACTTTTTACTTTATTTTTTCCCCTCTCCCCCCAAAGGAGGCTACAATTAAATGTGGATATCGCTATATATATAGATATAGATATAGATGTATAGATATACATATCTATAAACATACACATCTGTACTCACACACACATATATAAGTATATGTGACCATACTATACATATTCCTACTTGTTATCTCTTTCTCTGAAAATAGATTAGTTAAGTAACATTGTCATATTTTTTATGTTGACTTTACCTACCCATAAACAGTAAATATTACTCCAGTTATTTAGATCTGGCTTTATTTGTATAAAAAGTGCTTTTATGTTTATGTTCATATAATTCCTGTATCTTTTTTTGCCAGGTATACTCTCAGGTATTTTATATTGTCTTGTTATTTTAAATGGCCTAAAACAATATTGAATAATATTGCTGACACATACTGTAAGTCTTTAAGTGAAGATTGCACAAGTACTTGTTGGGGATTTTTCAGGGGAGATTGCTGTTCAGATGTTTGTTGAACTAGATCCCTTCTAATTCTGAGATTTTGTGATATTAATATGTCACTCTCAATTTTGATTGTGGAAGATTGTAGATCATATAATTCTGTGTATCCTGCCTCAATTTAAGGAAGTCTAATATATAAAAGTCTGAACTCAGAAGAACAAATTATGAGGCAAGTATATAACAAAAGTGATTCTTATTTTACACAAGAATTTATTGCAGTATTTCTTTAGAAAGTGCTCTCTAATCCAATCAAAATATTATTTTACGTACATATTTTCCTTAGAAATTACATTAAAGTAAAGATATCTACATTAGCATATTTAGTGGCTCATAGCATTTGGAAAACATTAGTGCTTGTATAGGAAAGTAGTGTTCTCTACTAGAAAAAGGCAGTAGTTCCTGGAGAAAGATCTGAATTTATACTCTACTTCTCATTATCATTACTTGTTTAGCCTTGGGCAAATCACTCATCCTCCTGGATCTTAATTAACTTACCCCTCCCAGCATCATCTGTGATGCTGTTTGAAGACAATGCTGCTGTTATTTGAGGGGTGACACTTCCCATTGTTATTAAGACATCTTTGGGAACAGTAGGGCAGATGCACTATTTCTATACCACTGTATTATTACTAAATACTAGGCGTACAAAAAGAAAGTCTTGTCACTTTCTGCTGTCAAAGAACTTGTTCTGTTTACCTGTACAAACTGAGGCAGCTAAGTGGTATAGTAGAGTACTGGACCTAGATTCAGGAAGATCTGTGTTCGGTAGCTGTGTGACCCTGGTCAAGTCACTTAACTTCTGTCTAACTCAGTTTCCTCTTCTGTAACATGGGTATAGTAATAGCATCTACCTCCCAGGGTGGTTGTGAGAATCAAATAAGATAATAATTATAAAGCACCTAGCCCAGTGCCTGGTACATAGTAAGTGCTTTTCAAATGCTAGCTATTATTATTAAAGCACTTAGCATAGTGACTCACAAATAGTGGGCACTTAATAAATGCTTATTCCCTTCCATTCCCTTCCCTTACAGACATAGGAGGGTTCAGCTTCATGTTTGATAGAAAGGTCAGGTAGATTTTAGGATATAGTGGTAAAGTAGCTACCATGGATTAATAACAGCAATAAAGTCTAATTGATTTTTCAGTGGAAAAGAATGCTGGATTTGAAGCCAGAGGAAGTGGATTTGAAGCCAGAGGAAGTGGATTTGAATCCTGGCTCTGGCACCGACTACAGGTTTGACCATGGAACTTGATCACTGTGGTCCTCAGTTTTCTTGTCTGGAATATGGATGAGATGACCGCCAAGCTCTTAATTAAATCTGTGACTTGCCAGCCCAAAATCTTGTAAAGACAGATGCTTTGTTGTAATTGATCTAGATATCTTTTTGATATTGTTATTTTGATTTAATTATTGAGTTGGAAGGATACTAGTTAAAATTTTGAAGAGATTCATTTTTCCCATATAGTACTTTAACTAGTTGTGGAAGAATACTCCAGTCCTTATAAAAAGAACTGATGTTAAAGTGAATTATTGACTGAATAAAAAGTTGTTAAATATTTTTATTAACTCTGTAGGGGCAGAATGTATCAGTGTGAGGATTTACATGGACACATAGAAATGTTTCATAGGAGTGGTGGGGGTGTGTGGCAGAAGAGAAAGGGAGCCTTTTTTATCTGGAAAAAACAAATACTGTAGATCTCTTTCTGCTATAAATCACTTGTAAAAAACAGATTAACCACAAATTTCCTCTTAAAACTTTCCTTTTAGAACTTCTGAAATGACTAATTCTTAAATCCACTCTAAGAAAAAAATAAGCTTTTGAAAATTTTGTGTAGATTAATGAAGAATATTTGTAGGAAGAATATTTGAGTGCAGTGTATCCTACCAAAAGTGTATATGTGGGTGGGGAGGGGTTATTTTTTTTTTTTGAGGGGAAATAGCTTCAATTTGACAAATTCTTTGAATATTATGTACATGTATTCTCAGACTTAATGTTTATTTAAAACATAGTTTTTAAAGACTACAGCTTCTCTGGTTGTTCAAGAGAAAGAGGCTGTGCTTCTCATGATGGCAGCACCCCAGTTCTCACTCACAGCAAAAAGATTTTGTCATCCCACAAGAGTAATGCCTAATAAACTCCCAAGGAGTTTATTTATTATTAATTAATAATGGGATTCGAATTTATATTCTCTCTGTTGAATTTGTAATCTACCTTTACAGTGATTTAATGCTCATGGCGGCCCCCATTTAGTGGATGACTTTCTCAGTGTCAGACTATTTGGGGAAATTATTGTATATATATATATTCACACATATAAGTTATATCATGTATGATATACATATAAATCCTCATACATAAAATGGAATGTATGCATACAAATTTATCAGAAAATGGGCTTAGTGAGCATGAAATCAGAATGAAAAAAGTAGGATGTGTTTGAGGGTGGCTCATCCAGGCTATGGGTGGGTGCTGGAGAATTATCCTGGGTTCAGTTAGTCAGTAAGAATTTATTAAGCACCTCCTCTGTGCCAGGTACTTTGCTGAGCGCTAGGGATACAGATCAAGGCAAAAGATAATCCTGGATCTCGAGGAACTCATGGTCTCGTTGGGGGAGTCTATGCAAATAGCACTGTACAAACAAGGCAGACTCAAGTGGCCGGCTTGGAGATGATTCCCAGAGGGAAGCCACTAGCAGGAGAGGCTTTTCAGAGAAGGGGAGTGTTAGCTGAGACTTGAGGAAAGCCTGGAAGCCAAGAGGAGAAGGAGGAGGGAGAGTGCTCCAGGAGTGGGGAGCAGCATTTTGTGACAAATTGCAAGTAGGCCATTGTCACAGGATCACAGAGTCCCTGGGAATCTGGATACCCATGTCTGTCGTAGAGATTTTCTCTATTTCTTGAATAATGTTGGATAAACGCTAAAAAAAGTCTTACTCCTGTTCTCTTCCTCTTGGAGAATCTGTCCATTAGAGCAATGTGATTCTGGACAGTACATATGAGAAGCAGGGTATTCCTTACCACACCTATACCTTTTCTGAGTCAGTCCCCTTGTTCTTCTTGCCAGAGTTTTTGAGACCATTGAGTAGGTCAGAATTTGTCAGTTACTAAAAAAACAATTTGATCTCAAGTTAATAATGCAGATTGCAATGTATTTTGCCCTCTTTATGCTTCAGAATGATCTCTCCCTGAGAATGGTACAGGGAGAGCTATAGAAACACCTTTAATAGTGCCATCAAGCCCATTATTCCTGCAAGTATTTGGGGGATGGGTTATTTCTGCATCTGAAAAACTTTAATTTACGTTCAATTAAAAAAAAACCATTTAAGTGTTTGTTACACACTAGGTACACACAGCTGGACTTGGAGGTAGGAAGACCTGAGTTCAAATTCTATCTCAGACATTTACTAGCTCAGTGACCCTGGCAAGTCATTTAACCTGTCTACCTCCGCGTTCACATCTGTAAAATAGGAATAATAATAAGCTATCAAGAGGTTTATAATCTGACTGGGGATATATGCTATCTATACAGACTTATTTATTTGATAAATCATAGAATGTGATAAAGGCAAAGAAATCATTTTCTTTAAGCAAGACTTTAAAGAAAAGGATTCAACAGGTAGGGATTTTGAGGAAATAAGCAAAGTCATGGAGAATAGCCTGCATGAACAGATAGAGGTCAGATAGGGCAGGAGAGGATGAGGGAATAGCTAGAAGTCCAATTTGGGTGAGATGCAGGAGTGTTAAGGAGAGGAATGAGTCTAAGATTAAAATTAGAGGGAAGGTTGGAGCCTGGTTGGGAAGTGCCTTAAAAGCCATGCAAGGGAGCTTTTATTTTGTCCTTGAGGTGAGAGACAGCCAGTGACATGTTTAGCTGAGGACTGTGGTGGTTAGCTATGTTTTAGGAAGATGTAAAGGAGGTGGAAGACCAAAGGTAATCTCATCATCAGTTAAGAGGCTATCATAATAGTCTAGTTTACAGGTGGTGAGAACATAAATTGTGTTGGATAGAGAGTGTAGAGATAAAATTGATAGATCTTGGCAAGTAACAGGATGTGGGGGTGAAGATGACCTTAAAGTTTTGAGCTGACTGGCTGGGTGAAGAAGAAGAGGGTGATTGGTGAAGGGGTGTTAAGAGGGTGAGAGGGTGTTGGTGAAAGCCAGTGAAAATGCTCATTTGGAAGATAGTCACTTGTATGAGAAATAGCAGAGTAGTGTCCCTGGAGTGGAGGGGCATAAAGTATGAGAAGAGTAGGAAGGAAGAGGCTAGGTTATGAAGGCATTTAAAAACCAAACCAGTGAGTTTATATTTGATCCTGGAGGTAATACAGACCCATTGTAGTGCAGTGTGTGTGTGTGTGTGTGTGTGTGTGTGTGTGTGTGTGTGTGTGTGTGTGTGTGTGTGTTGGGGGTGACATGGTCAGATATGTGCTTTAGGAATTACTTTAGGATTACTTTGGTAGCCGAGCAGAGGAGAGACTTGAAGCAGAGAGACCAAGCAGTAGTAGACTACTTCTGTAGTTTAGGTATGAAGTGATGAGGTACCACACCAGGGTCTTGCCAGTGGCAGAGGGGAAAAGGGGGGGATATACAAGGAAGTTATGATATAACCAACAGGACCTGGCCACTTGGCTGGGGGCTGGTGGTCGTGGTGGGTGGTAAGAGAGGGGAATCCAGGATTTCACCTGGGATGTGAACCTGAGGGACTAGGGAGATGGTGATGCCCTCAGTAGTAATGGTTGTCCTTTCTTCTCCTCAGGAATGCTTGAAAGTTCTCCACCTCATTGAATGACCATATTTTCCCCTGATACATTATACTCAGTTTTGCTGGGTAGGCGATTCTTGGCTTTAATCTTAGCTCCCTTAATCTCTGGAAAATATCATATTCCAGGCCCTTCAATCCCTTAATGTAGAAGCTGCTAGATCCTGGGTTATCATGATTGTGTTTGCACAGTATTCAAATAGTTTCTTCTTGGCAGCTTATAATATTTTCTCCTTGATCTGGGAACTCTGGCACCTGGCTATAACATTCCTAGGAGTTTTCTTTTTGGGATCTTTTTCAAGAGGTGATTGGTGAATTCTTTTTTTTTTTAAATTAATTAATTTATTTTCTTGTTTACATCATTCATTTCCGTGAGATTTTGAATTACAAATTTTCTCCCCATCTTTCGCCTACCTCACACCTCAAAACAGCCATCCCACTGTATAACTCCTCCCCCAATCTGCCCTCTCCTATGTCCTCCCCCTCGTCTGGTAGGGCAGGATCGATCTCCCTACCACAGTGCCTGTGTATCTTAATTCCCATTTGGATGTAGTTAATAATAATAATAATAATAATAATTGTATATATATATATTTTTAAACATTTGATTATAGAACTTTAAATTCTAGATTCTTTCTCTTCCTCCCTCGTCACCCACCTCCACTGGAAGGACAAGCAATTAAATACAGGCTGTACATGTGTAATTACGCAGAACATCTCCACAGTGGGCATATTGTGAGAGACTGATTATATGTCCCTC
>JAQQSV010004135.1:0-14909 GCA_028646515.1 Pseudochirops corinnae | reverse complement strand
CTCAAGTGATTGTGGAACTGAATCTTGTAAATAAAAAGTAAATGAGCAAAAAAAAAAATCAATTTACTAATTAAGCTTTCCAATAATCAATTAAAAAAAAAAAAAAGGAATAAAGGTTAGTTCCGTCAAGACTGGTAGACTGTATTTAGAATTGCTACCAAGCAACCAGTGGCTATTTCGATATTCTGTCCACTACCTCTTCATACCTTATAAAACATGTCCCCTTCCTCCATCAGCTTGCTCAACAGGATGATCATGATGTCTGGTTTGGAGGTAGCCATCGCCCAAGTGGCTGGACCTGTAGTGTACAGGATGCATGATGGGTAAAAAACTCATACAATGCAAGGGTGGTAGGAAGCTAGGTGAAAAAAATATCCTGGGGGAATTTCTGCTGAGAGAACAACTTGGTGTGAGCATAATGCTCCATAATTCATTTCTTATCTTTTAGGTTTGAAGTTACTCCAAGGCAACAAGCAGGGTCTGATCTGTATTCACCTTAAAATGTGAACTAGTGCCACAGGAGGGCAGCAGAGCCTGTGGAAATCATTTGGTTTAAAAAAATTAAATTAAAAATTTTAAATCAGACAATCAGAAGAGATGGTTTACAACAGAGATAGTGACAAGATTTTTAAAAAATCCAGTGGTAATGTATTTTGGAAACTGGGACTCCAAAGCCCCAGCCTTTAGGCCTTTTAATTGTGAAAGAAGCACTTTGTAGAAAGGACAACAGTGAAGATGATAAAACCTATTTCAATGTATAAGGACCAAAGAGGGCTCCCTGAGTGGGAGAGGTCCACTTGCAACCAGGCTTACAGTACCAATGCCAAACAGTCCAGAAAAGAGCTGACTTCACCCAAAAGAGGGGGAAGGAAGGGTTAAGCTGATTAGTTCACAGGCTGCCTGAAAGAACCCACCCAGTTTTCCCAGAGTTAGTTGTCAAAAGTTCAAGTTATTCTCTACAACAGTCATTAAAATAAATCTTCTTTTAAGGTGAAGTAAATTAAAAGATTAGAAGTGTGGGGAACTCATGCAAGCTAAATCAAAGAGGAGAAGGCAAAGCTGACCAAGCCATCAGACTGGGCCTGATGCTGACAGCGGTGAGATATACCTCGTGGGCGACTCGGTAACGTCTGACAACCTTCAAAGAAAGGAGAAAACAAAAAGTTGTAGGAGAGGAAAAAAAATGGATGAAGGTGAAAAAAAAAGAAGGAAAAAGCAGCAGTGAGAGGCAGGCAGCAAGAAAGCTGGCATACCAGCCAACCCCTTCTCTAGGCCCATGGGATGGGGAGCAGCTGAGGGCAGCAGTAGCGCAGGGACCAGAGAATATAAAAGCACGTTCAGAGCGAGGGAAGCAGGCTCGCTGGGAGAGCTGTGAGATGGGGCTGGTACAGAGGTATCAGGGTCACAGTCCTAGCAGACCGCTGGCCAATGCTGGTCACGGGGTGTTACAGACAGGAGCTCTGAGGGTGCTCTCTGTGCCAGGCATCTTTCTGTTTACTTGGGCAACAGTGATGTAGAATCATAGAGTGCGGGCAGTACACCCACGCTCATACCACATGTTTGGGGCATTAAGACTGTGAGACCAGTCCTGCCCAGGGTGCAGGTGGCCAGCACCTTCTCCCTGTCCCCTACCTATCTTGGCTCCTTTCTTCAGAAGGGTGACTACGACAGAGGTGTTTCGGCATCCCACTGCCCTGTCCAGGGGACGCATCCCACTGTAGTCAACGTGCTCGATCATGGCCCCGTGATCCACCAGGAATTGTACCTAGGACAACAAATAAATAGTCATTAGTCTAGGCTTGGTAGGATAGCACAAATCTGCTGGGGATGTAAGCAGCTGTATTTCTGTTCTCCAGTATCTGGTTTTAGCGAGGCTGTGAGACTAACCAACCAATTAATCAACAAACATTTATGGAGATGTATTGGAAAACATGATCCATTAGAAGAGGAGCCCTAGCCCTGGCCTAGCTGGCCAGAAGACACACAGAATTTAAGGATCCCCTTCAGAAGTTCACAGTTCATAAGAAAGCCTATTCGGTGGTCCCATAAACTGCTTTATGTTCTGGGAAGGTTTAAGCCTCAACCTCCTGGGACAGTATGTTGTACTTTCATAGATTTAGAGCTGGAAAGGGCTTTTAATCCAGTCAGCCACTTTCCCCCTCCCCCATTTTACAGATGGGGAAAGAGAGGCACAGAAAGGTATCTTCTTGACTCTTAAGTTCATCAGGCCACCAGAAATTACTGAATCTTGTTTTCAAGTCTGTCAATGTGGAACTGTGAGCATTTTGTTTAGCAGTTCTTTTGTGTATAGAAAATAAATTCTTGTCTTATATTCACTTCATACATCATACATCAAACATCTTTCCACTCTTTGCTTTGGAGACACATCCATCTATGTGTCTGTTATGAGCCAAAGCCTTGTCCTGAAGTGAATTCTCCTTCATCTCCCTTTCCCCGGGTACTGGATGTAAGAGCCTTGAGGAACCAAAGAGTATGAGGAAAGGAGTTTAAACTCCCTCATTCAAGGTCAGGTTTCCCTAGGAAGGACTAAACTAGGCCTATTCCATACATACCCAGGTCCAGAGAGATAGGCCCCTTAGTAGAAAGGGAGACACAGTGCCCCTTCTCCTGGGGAAGCTATTACTAGATAAGTATATATTACATGCAAAAATACAAGGTAATTTGGGAGGGAGGATACTAAGAGCTGTGATCTGATGTAAAATGTGGTGCTTGAAGTGAGTGTTGAAAGAAACACAAGGGATCTACAAGGTAGGGGTTAGGAGGGAGAGCATTCCAAGGCATGGTGAGCAGCCAGTGAAAAGATACAGAAATCAGAGACTGGGAGATGGAGCATCATGTGTGAGGAGCAACAAGACTAGTGTGGCTGAATACTGTATAATAATTTACTTTCACCTCCAGTCCTGTGGTCCTCATCTCTGATTGGTGAATCCCTGACCCAGACCACCATTTTAGGAGACATCCATGCTGCTGGCATGTACCCCCTACTCCTAGCTCCACTCTAGACTTTCCAAACTTTTTTCCACTGCCCTTGACCCTGATTCCCTGCTCCTTCACATCATCCCCTGACTTTCTAGCTCCTTTTATATATTGTTTTTTTTCCATTAGAATATAAGCCCTTTAAGGGTAGGGACTGTTGTTTTTTGCTTATATTCCCAGTGCTTAACATAGTATTTGGCGCTTAATAGCATGTACTTAATAAATGTTTTATATGTCTATCATCTATCTAAAACGCTAGAAAGGTAGGTCTGGGTCAGGTTATGAAGGGTTCTAAAAGCCAAATAAGAAGATTTTATTTATATTTTATTCTAGAGGAAACAGGGAGCTACTGGAATTTTCTCAATAGGAGAATGGCATGGTCAGACCTGTGTTTTAGAAAAATCACTCTGACAGCTGTGTGGAGGACAGACTGAAGAGGGGAGAGTCTCAAGGGAGGGAGAGCAGTTGGGAAGCCTTCACAATAGACCAGGCAAGAGGTGACGAGGGCCTGATCTAGTAGAGTGCTGGCTGTGTGAACAGAGATATGAGACATAATGTAGAGGTAGAAATGACAGGATTTGGCAAGTGAATGGATATTTGGGGTGAAAGAGAGGGAGGAGTCAAAGCTAACCAAGGTGCTTTATTCAGGCTGTAACAATTTCCCTGTCTTCAATGACGACTGGCATGGTTTTTGCACTCCAATAGATAGTCAAATATGAGAACAGGAAACTGTTGAACTTACATAAATAGGCCCCCAAATAGCTCTATCTTCCCCAAGAGCTGATGTAACTCACACTTATCCTTAACCATCTGCTTTGCACAGTATTAATTGCTACTACCTTGTGGTCTGTGTTCACAAAGACAATTTATTCTATTTCTTGAAGGTTACTCACCACTTCAGCATCTCCGTAGAAAGCCGCCAGATCCAGTGGGGTGCGGCCATTCTTGTCAGCATGATCTGTGGCAGCCCCGTTCTCCACAAGTGAGCGGACCACTGGGAGGTGGCCCTTCAAGCAAGCCCAGCTGAGGGCTGTCAATCCCTCTTTGTCCATCAGGGCAATGGAGGCACCTAGAACAACAAGTATGAGGTCAGGGGTTGAAGGAAGGAGAAATCACTGTAGGAAGGAAAGCTGATTCCTTGATGGAAGGTGGATAGTAGTAGAAGGGATGCCGGATTTGTCACACAGACTTGATTCCTACTCTTGGCTACTCTACTTACTAGCTGTGTGACCACTGGCAAGTCACTTTCCTTCTCTGAGACTGAGTTTTCTCATCTGCAAAATGGAGATGATAATATTTATGCTATGCCTGGCACAGAGTAAGTGCTTAATGTTTGTGTGCCATCATCTAAATCTTAAAATGCTATATAAAGTCAACATACATTTATTAAGGGCCTACTATGTGTAAGGCACTCTGCTAGGCACTGGGAGACAGAGAAAATATAACAGTCTTTGCATTTAAAGACTAAGCTCTGCTGAGAAGGCATAGTATATAAATGTATAAGTATAGTACTGGGAAAATTGAGGAAGGAGTTGAGGGTGGTGGTGGGAACAATCAGGGAGGCTTCAGGGAGGAGGTGGCAGTTGAGCTGAGCCTTAGAGGAAGACAAAAATTTGGAAAAGTGTAGATCAACAAGGAATGCATTCCAAAATGGGGAGTGTGTGGCTTGTGTGAATGCATGGAAGCCTCAGCTGAAGCATCAATCTGGGGAATACCTTGTGGTCCAGTTTGGCTGGAATAGAGCATCTGTAACTGTGAGTGCTATGAAAGAAGCCTAGAAAGGTAGCTAATGCACATTAGCATTAAATTGCTCCTGGAAATCTGGCATCCTTTGGAAGATAATGCATTCCTGACTACCCTTCCCAATACTGCATGCGCCTTATCTCATTATTTCCAACATACTGGATCAGAAGGAGGATTAAGGATACTTTTTACTCTTCGGTAAAATTTCCAAACCTTTCTTTTGATGTCATCAACTCAACTACCTTTTCTCCTTCAAGATTCACCCTCATTTGTTTTTACCATCTTATTCATATCCTAACAGCAGTTATTTATAGTCTCCTAGGTCATTACTGTCTTACAATCAATAATCAATGATTAACTACTTACCATATGCCAGGAATTTGTGCTAGCTCCTGAAGATACAAAAACAAAAACGAAACAAACCCTGCTCTCACGGTCTTCCTCAATACCACAATCCCTGCCCTTATACTTGAGGAATTCAGTAAAAATGATAATATCCCCTGAAACACCCTGGCCTCTCACTTCATCAACTTCTTCAACTCTCATGACCTTCCCCTTCACTCCAGCTCAGTCACACAAAATCTATCATCATCACCCATAAGGATTATGACTCCTTGACTGAGAACTCCCTATCGCCCCCCCCCATCCTTCCTCTGTTCTTTAGCCTCAACATAACTTCTACTCACTCCACCCTTTAAACCTTCACTGCTCTCCCAGGCTATGACTTCTGCTTCCATCTCAGTATCCTCCACCCCCAATCTTGGCCTTTGGTTAACAACGTCAAGTCTACAGTATTTTCAGCTCTTCAATCCTTTATACTCAAATTCTATTCCCACTCATGCCTTACCACCCCAACCCAGTTTTACTCCCATCGTGCATCTTCTTTACTCTTATTCCTATGCTGCTGAATAGCGTGGGAGGGAGTCACCTACCCATGCCTACTGGATTGGACTGCCTATACAAACTGCTTGTGAAAGACACTTCACATGACTTAGCCTGTTCTTTAGCCTTCTCCAACTTGGTCCAATGTGCCTTTCCACCTTCATCTCCTCCTACTCTCTTACGTGAACCCTTCATTGAAACCAGACCATCTACTTACTCCCCCCTCTTCCCCCACAAATGCCATATGTGCCTTCTCCTTTTTGTTCTTATTTTGTCCCATCTGAAATGCTGTGTAGACTTTTCTGTTACCTAAATTCTACATTTCCTTAAAGGTCGAGATTAATTTCAACTTCCTCTCTAACATATTCCCTCCTCTGAAATTCTACAGCATACTGCCTATGGCTTATTTGGCACTTAATATATCTACCACGTATTACTAATCTTTTATGTTGCCTTCCTCATTACAACGTAAGATCTGAGGGCAGGGACTGTTTTTGCTTCTTCCTTGTTATCAGTAGCATTTAGCACAGGGCCTGGCACGTGGTAAATGCTTAATATTTGATGACTGTTGATTAGAGGCTCATAGGGTCAGAGGTCTAGAGGGACTTTAGAAGTCATCTATATCAATCCCGTTGTTTTAATAGGTGGGGGGGTTATGGCTTTCCTCTTTGTATTCCTAAGGTCTAGCCCATCACAGATTAGTATTTATAGGTGATGATGCTGATGCCCTCAGAAGATGTCGCCTATTTAAAGAGCATGGAGGGATAGGAGATCTGGACCTACCACATACTGAGTGGGTCCCGGAGGGTCCAGTAGCACCCTGGTGCCTGATGACTGTACCAAGAGGGAAGGAAATCTGTTCAAGTGAAGCACCCAAATCCAAGTAATGAAGAATGCTGGAAAACTCACTTTCTCTAGGAAGCCTTCTTCCAGAGCCCAGTGTCATTTGAATCACTCCTTTAGTCTATATTTGCTGCTCTTCTGAATTTATATTCTTCTGTTCTGTGATAAACCATCTGGAAAATCTTTATGTGCTGATTACAATAATTCTGTCTCTCTTACTAGAATATAAGGCTTTGATGCTAAGGCTTTATCTTCTACTTCTTTTGTATCCTTCAATAGTAATCTAATAGTGGTTTCCTGAATTCATTCATTCATTCAACAAACATTAATGTTTGCATATTGTTGCTATTCAATATTAACACTTGTTAACTAAGTTGGGGGGCAACTATGTGGTTCAGTGAAATAACTGCCAGGCTTGAAGTCAGGCAGACTCAATCTTCATCAGTTCAAGTCTGGCCTCAAGACACTAGCTGTGTGACCCTGGGCAAGTCATTTAACTGTCTGCCTCAGTTTCCTCATTTGTAAAATGAACTGGAGAAGGAAATGGCAAAACCACTCCAGTGTCTCTGCCAAGAAAATCCCAAATGGGGTCATGGAGAGTTGGACGTGACTAAAATGACTGTACAACAAAACTAAGTTAGAGATCAAGTTTGCCTCCCTCTCTCAGCTATAAGAAGACCTGAGTTCTCATTTGAACTGTGCTCTTACTAGGCTGAGGCCCCTTTAGCAACGACCTTGCCTGACTACTTCATTATGCCTTCTGTAATGAGAGATAACCACAGTTCTCTGCCTCTCATGGGGGAAAGGAAGAAATCAGACTTTTGATATTAACAACTACTATTTATGTACTGAGTTGTTACCATTTTTTCATATTGCTAAGTGTAATCTGTAAATGGAACAGTGATTCTAATGGATAATTTTGATTGCAGAACGAATTCTAAGGAGGCCACCCAGGTGCAGCACTTAGAAATTCTTAGGATAAGGCTTGGCTCTCCTGCAATGACAGAATGGGCTGAACCAAGGAAATAGAAAGGTTTCAGATTCCCAATACTGAGGGGAAGCAGGGCCCTATAAATCCAAAGGAAGATTTAGAGATAAACTGGCTTTTCAAAAACAAGGGAAATGGGGAATATGAAGAACACAAAAGAAAATCATGAGAAATCATCCTATAATATTTTCATGATTGAAACCCCCTATTACTATGGAGAAATTAAATAGCCTTGAGACGAGCACATTTCCAGTGATGAAGAAGGGCAAGTATTTGGATTCTGTTTTTAAGTGAGTCTCTGTTGGCATGCAGGAGGCAATGTGTAGCTGTATAAGGTGATCACTATTATATCATTATGTCAACTCAGCTCCTCAAACAGTCATCTAATGGCAGTAGGAATCAATCAATGGAGGAAGCCCAGATCTTCCTCAGTCTGACAGCTGGTGCTAGGGAGTTAGAGCTAGCTGTGTGTTCCTAGGAATGGCCTACATATCCTGGCACAGCCCTGTCACCCTGAAGTTGACAAAGGCTAAACCCCCCTGGAGGATCTGGCTAGGGGGCCATGAAATCTCTGACTTCAGAGGAGCTAAGAGTTGGGGAATGACTCCTGGCACTCTCTGTGGGAAAACTGCTCTTAGCTGCTCCTGCCTGGCACTATTTTGTAAGAGTGGGATAGTCAAAGGAGAAAGTGTGTCTACACAATGCTATAAACTGAGGTCCAATGTTTACTCATCTTATATTAACTAGTACAATCAATTAATCAATCCAATCCCACTGGCTCACAAATAAATACTACAATTTGATGGTGATGCCATGGATTGTTCTGTGTTGGGCACAAAGTGATGACATCTGTCATCTTTCTCCTGTTTCTCCTTAGAAATCACCATTCATGTTATTTTTATATTCCTAGAGATAGTTAAGTGGTGCCATAGTGCATGGAGTGCACAACCTAGAGTCAAGAAAACCTGAGTTTGAATTTAGACCCTTGACATATCTCAGCTGCGTGACCCTGGGAAAGTCATTGGACCTGTCTGCCTCAGTTTCCTTAGCTATCAAATGGGAATAATAATATGTCCTAGGGTTGCTGTGAGGATCAAATGAGATAACATTTGAAAAATGCTACATAAATGCTAAATATTATTCTTAGTGGGAACTGGTTGAGGTCAGCAGCATAGAAGGAATTAGCAGGGTCTGGAATGCTTTACGACTGTAGTGTGAATATAACTTTCTCTAATATCCTTCCTAGAAGAAAAGATTTGTGGAGGTTGTGAAATGACAAAAGGACGTTCTCTGTGTTTGTATTCTGACTTCTGCTTAAACAGAACATAGTCCCGTTGTCTTTATTTGCCCAATCTTGCATCTGCCTTCTCAGTAAACAAGGCAATGCTGACAGTCAGCAGTTAAGTTGGCAAATGCCATATGGGATGATAAAACTTGAGACAGAATAAAATGTCAAGAAATAATGAATATCTACAACTGTTAATGAGACAAGGACATGGAAGTGTCATAAAGCACTTGGAGTCTTCCTTTAAGTTCCCAACCAGTGAACTAATTTAACATCTTTCTTTACTCCCTCTTAAAATGTCCAGGAATCAGTGAAAAATTAGGTGGACACTTTGTGCATTTACATGCTTCTAACAGACTAGGTCTGGATTCCTAATATGGAAGAACTCACCTTGTGCCAGTAAGAAATCTACTGTCCCTAGATGGCCCTCTGAAGCTGCCATCATTAGTGGGGTTCGGCCTTGCTTGTCTGCCATATTCACATCAGCTCCATGGGTGAGTAAGAGGTCAACAATCTGTGAATGCAGAGAAACAGGGACTGATGGTACTGAAGCAAGGTTTCTGTGAAGACACATGGATTCTTTCACATATATCAAGTGAGTTCCCCAAACTCTGCCAGTGGGACTAACCATCTGTCACCCATCTTCAATGTATGTAAAGTTCTCAGTAAAATTTTATTTAAACTCTGACTTTCTAGTGACCTGCAAACAAGGGACTTGAGAAGAGAGACTCAGGTAAAAACGCCTGGCTCACTTGTCATGAAATGAAAAGGAGATGAAAAAAATAACCACCGAGAAGTGAAGGTAACTAAAGAATCTTGTAACACAGTTTTTAAAATTGTGGGGCATGTTCCTCCCTGAGACCCTATCAGGGAGGGCTGTGAAGCACTAGCCAAAATTATTTTAAAAATTTTGAGCACAACTCCAGCATAAATATATCCACTTTCCCCCCATTTAAAACAAAGTTCAAATCAGAATCAACAAAAGTGAGATGAAAACAGTGAATTGGTTCAAACTGTTGTGGGGATGGTAGAAAAGGAGCCCACACTGGACTGTGGGCTCTCAGTTCTAGCCTCATGTCCCTGCCCCTTCTCCTCTTGCCTGCAGGGGAATCCCAGACCTTCCTGTCTGCTAAACACTGTCCAGGTAGGATCAGAACCTAAGCTGCTGCCCTTTGTGGACACAGCCCAAGGAGACCCTCTGGTACTCAGGTGCCAAGTCACTTAAGGGTCCCTCCTGTGTTGGCCTTCTGTGTATCAGTCTGTCTTTCTATTCCCACCTGAAGGTAAACGAAGGTTGCTAGAATGGTCAGGGGTTGGGCTGGGGACAAAGCAACTGCTCCATGCCTTTCCCTCATGCTTGATCCTAAGTGTCTATATCCTAGCATAGAGGTTAAAGATTTGAGGGGCTGTCAGCCACCATCGTGTTTTCCTTTTTTTTTCTTTTGGAAGGCAGAATTGTACAGTGGAGAGAGCATTAGCTCTGGAGTCAGAAGACTTGGGTTAAATACTGACTTTGCCAGTTACTACTTGTGTGGCCTTGGACAAGTAATTTTCTTTATCTTGGCATCAGTTTCCTCAACTGTACAAGGAGAAAATAAATTATGATTCTTTAATCCTATGACATTGAATGCAGCAATGCTGGCTATTTACATTATTTTATACATTCTGTATATTTGATTTGTGTTAGAAAACTGTAATAAAATCTTAACACTATTCAAATAAAAAATGAGCAAAAATTATTTATGTAGATCATTTTATGCAAAGTGGATGGCAGGGTACTTTTTTGTAAAAAGAAAAGTGAGGAATATGCTACATAAAGTTTGGGAACTATGACCATAATGCAGCATCCAACTCCAACAGAAATCCACATAAATTCTAACTGCATACTTGGTGAATATTTTTGAAGCAATTCTTTGTGTAATGGTTACTGTATCAGATTTTAAAAGTTGCAAACTTGCAATGAGTCATTATGGCTAAAATCCAATAAAAGAAAACATTTTTGTACTCTATCTTCAATACTGTTCAGCTTCTAGGTCTTCTTGTTCTTCTGGGTATTTCCAAAGGTTACTACCAAATTCCCTCCTCCAATGTAGAGTAAATTAGCATTTCATCCAGAATCCAAAAAATTTGAACATTCACGTAAATGAAGTTCTTTTTGCCATGTTCTGAACTCTACTGTGGTAAGAAGAGACAAGTGATCAACTGGCAGGGATTTATTTAGAAATGTAACTTAAAGAGTGTATCATAAGGTAGGTACGGTTTAACCCAATATTCTCTATCTTTTATATACACAGTAGCACACAGTGATAACAGGTGATCATAATGACAAACCTAAAGTGCTTTCTAAATATTTGTATAAAGACCAAATTAGGTTCCATGTAGTTTTGGTGTTAAGCATATTCCAATTCTTTGAAAACCACAATCTATTTGTTACATATATAGTTGGCTAACCAGAACAGCCAGTTAACCAACAGGGCCTATTCTAGACGAATGAAAATTTATTAAACTCCTTTCTATACTGAGGAGGCATTGCTTGTGGCCCACTGGTTCCACATATAAAAAAATAAGTTTTGGTTGGGATTGCCTTAAGTTCATATAGTAATATATCTATCTTACTTACCTGCCAATGACCTTGCCGAACAGTGCTAAATAAGGGCACTGCCCCCCGACGATTTGGCTGGGCCACTGCTGCCCCTTGTTCTAAAAGCAGGCGACATACATCTAGCTTGCCCCTTCCAGCTGCAGCCGTCAGGGCTAAGGAGAAAAAGATATAGTCTGAGGATTGTCTATTCCTGTCCTTTCATATCTTAGCCTTCTGTATGGCAACTGATATGATATTTGAAGAATACAACCACTATTTAACTGAGATCAATGTGTTTTGCAAGAAATGAGGGCCTAACATGGCCACTCTGCCATTTCCTGCAGCTGCCTCCTTCCCGCCTCCTCCCCCCCCCCCAAATAATGACTTAGACCATCAGAGACCATCCAAACCCTACCTTCCCATACAATTAATCTGCGTGGCTTTGACACTTCTCCCTGGGTGGGTCTAAGCTATCTTGATTAGCTGGGAAAACTCACTTAACTCACTATAGCTAAGAAGACCCAGACCATGCTTCATTTCCTGTCTAGCAATCTACCAGGAAACCAAGGTCTGCCCAGTCTGGCATTTTGCCATCTTCTCCGCCACTGTGAGTATGCCCTTTCTACCTCTTGCTAATGGAACATTAATCAAATTAATGCTATCATTACTACTGCAAAATGTGAGACAATATCTACTGCCATGGGGCTTCCACTCAGTCCCCAAAGCCAAATTACCTACCTTGGCCCATACCCCTTTATATGATATATCTCCCTATTAGAATTTAAGCTACCTGAGGGCAGGGAACATCTTACTTTTGTACTTCTATCCTCAGCCCTTGAACAGAGTAGGCATTTAGTGAATACTTGTTCACTCATTTATTTTAATGAACTTAAGTTTTGAAAGGAAAACATTAGAAGGAAACAAATAAAAACCAGTGGTTACAAATTCGCAGCAAATGGGGCAGTAACAGTAAACCAGACAATCACCGGCAGAGAAGCTAAGCCTCTTTCGTTTTTCCTTCTCACGTGATCACTTCTCCTTTGGTCTTTTCTTCTCTCTGCAGGTGCCCTTTCCCCATTTTCCTTCCTATATTTCTATTAATTTAACAAGCTCTGCCTTGACAGAAGGTCTTTTGGAAAGATAATCTCCATTTGAATCTGTTGAGAACACTTTTTCCTACTGTAATGGGACATTAGCAGAGAAATTTCCTGTGCTAGTAAATAGCTGTTTCTGGCATAACTTTAATTTTATCATAAGCCTAAAGATACATGGTGTCTGAACTCAGGAGGGAGCCTTTCCTTGTGCTGTGTCTCAAACCTATCGAGTTAGCATTATCTTCTTACCCCACTCCCCATCCCCCAGCTCCCCACTCTGAAGTAGCCTCTGCCAGGTTTTACAATGCTCATGCCAGGAAATGATACTGTTTCAGGCATTTAGACTAAAGCAGCCATTTACTATGCAAATTATTAATACCCTTTTCTGTTCCATAGATTATTGTGCTGTTTTGAAAAAGCAGCACAAGGAGCAGAACAAGTGGACTCACACCTTTCCAGTACTATAGATATGGGGAGAGGTAGTTTTAGTAATTGTCAGAGTGCCATATAGTTCTCTTTATTGCTTGTCATTCATCTTGCATTCTCTTTAAAGTGTCCTTGTCTTACTATAATGTCACATATTTAATTCTGGTTGGAGGCTGAAGCAATCTAGAGGAACATAAATGAACGTGAGCAAGGATTTTGAATAGATGATAGACACAGACAGGTTCTCAGAACCTGGATGTGGCAGGAGGCACCATAACATGCTTGGTCCTGGTATCTCAAATAACCCAATACACGAACAGTAGTCCTGAGGACCTGGGCCAACTTTCTTCATTTTCATTATACTCCTAGTGCACTTTCAACCATTAATTCATTCTGTCTTCTTTAGTGGAGCCAGAACTTCTTAAAGTCTCAGGTCTGGAGAAGGGGAGTGATGTGTGACAAAGACTTTTATCCTTCTGGGTGAAATACTATGGACCCCATGAAAGGCAGGGATGCAGTAAGCTTCATACAATTATTTAGCAGGAAAGGAGAGTTCAGTTTTTTTTTTTTCCATATAGAGACTTAAATAATCATACCTTCACATCACTTTTCACTCTTTGTGACATAAATATGCAAAATGGTGGGGGTTCTATACTGCCTGTGTCACCCATTGGCTATAGTTTCAACTGAAGAAATAGACGTCCGACAGTTATGTTTTCTTCTAAACTCTTCCATGAACTGTGTGGTTGTCTTATTTCCCTAGGGAGCTCCAAATACGTGGGCTTGTTTCTTGTAAAAATGGGTGAGATGTGCAGGGTGCTGAAATGACTGCAGTGGTGAGATGATGACAGGAGTGATACTTTATTTTAAAGGGAAAGAATTCTGAGCTGGTAAAGAAAATAGGCTCAGCTCCTTACTTTGAGTGGCACACCTCATCTAATCACAAACTGGAAAACAACTTTTGTTCAGCAAAGCCAACGTGTCAATCTTTAACTCTGGAAATCTAACCAGACACAAACAAAACCCTTCTATATGGCCAGTTGCAATTTTCCCTATTTAACTGTTAACGTATGCCTTTTGTTTATGCGTTTGGTTGGTTCTCATCATTCACTTAACTCTTATGTAAAGCCAGTCTATCTTTAATTTTCATATGAACATCATTTAACAGGTATCTTTGCTTATTTCGGAAGAAAGAGGCTTTGTGCCATCTCACCGGTGATGCGTTTAGAAAGTATCTTTAGCCTAAAAATTGACCTATATAGGACTTGTCTTTATGTATGTTTAGATTTATTTTTAGAATTCTCAAAATCAACCCTTCTCATTTTTGTGGAGGTCCTTTCAGGGAGTTCAATGGTTCAATGTTCTCTGAGGTGAAAGCAGTGTTCCCTGCCTTAGATGACTGACGTAAGAGCCTTACCTGACCTAGAAGCTCTCTTATATCATGCAGTCCAAATATGTTTCCTGGGACTTTAATTTCAACAGTTGAGAAGTTTCAGTAGTTCATAAAAAACCTCTAGTTCTAGGCACAGATTTGTTCCTGGCTGTGACCCAAGGGGCAGCATAAGAGCTATGTTGTACTGGGCAGTTATTAGCAATTACAAGAAGTACTTTTTGATATTTAAAAGAAATGAGTATTTCTGAACTCCTTCTGACAACTATTTTCATTCTAGAAGTAGTTGCCAGACATCAGAGAGTGCAGGATTTAGATTCAGGAAGACCTGAATTCAAGATTCAGATACTTACTAGCTGTTGTGACCTTGGGCAAGTCATTTGTCCTCTGTACGTTTCAGTTTCCTCATCTATAAAATGGGAATAACACCCACCTACCTCCCAGGGTTGTTTGTAAAGATCAAGTGAAATAATAACTGTTAAATGTTCAGTATAGTGACTGGCACATATATGGCATTAATAAATGCTAGCTATATGCCCAAAGGGCTATAAATAATTGCATACCCTTTGACCCAGTAATACCACTTCTGGGGTTGTATCCCAAAGAGATCATAGAAGTAGGAGGAAGACCCATATGTACAAAAATATTTATTGCAGCTCTCTTTGTGGTGGCAAAAAACT